>CABFWO010006887.1:20187-30304 GCA_902155825.1 Timema genevievae | reverse complement strand
TCCGAGCGGGTTACTAGCCAAAACGTCAATGAACATCGTCTCTGTACCCGCTTGGGTGGACGAATGGTCTTGGGCGTCACTTTCACAGTAGAATATACTGCCTATTGACGGGGAGATTGGGGTTCGAGTCCCAATCAGGCGTGCTAAGGGAAATTCTCCCCACTCTCACTCCAAGCAAATGCAGGTACACTTCCTATGGATTCTACCTTTTCGCCCTCAACACATTATAGTAATTAGTGCATAGGTATAAAATTCGAATGGGTAGTAAGAAGTGCTGATGAGGGATATATTATATAAATCTTTTGGCCTCTCTAGGGGAGGGGGTAAAGATTAATGAGGGTGACAAAGAGGGGAGTATTTCTTATTGCCCACTAGTCACAATGTCATCTGTCCACCTGCCTGTCTGTCTGTCAGTCTGTACCCCAGGCTAGAGCCGAAACTATTTTACCAATCGGGCTAAAACTTTGTATCTGCGGTTTTCATAAGGTCTACTCGAGGGGATTTTGGAATTGGATACCCAACCCTAAATTTAAGGTTAGTTTTCCAAAGGGCATAAAAAGAAAGGATCCATTTTCTCGAAATTTGCTACAACAATTTTGATTAAATTTGCTATCTAATCACTGTTCATCACTATGCACGGGATAGCAGTATTCTCAATTTCTCGTGAAAATGACTTTGAAGGTACTTTGCATGAAAGTAATTTTACAATTTTCATAACTTATCCATAACTATTTGAGATACGAAGCAACCGATCATTGTAAAATTGTAGTACTATTTTATTTGAAGTGTATTTTTTATAAAACAAATAGTTTATGAGCTATAAGCAACTATATATACACTTTTTAATTCAGGTCTTTGAAAATGAATTTGATTCTCATGCTGTTTGGTCGACAAGGTCTGTGACCGATACCAGTAACTATTATTTCTCTTTAGTATACCTTTTTACGGTGCGCAACCTGTGGGAGCCCTACTAGTTCGTAGTAGTGGCCCGCGGGGGATGGTGCATAGTCACCGGCCCCCTTCAGGCGCCGTTTGTATTAGTTAATACATTTATTGTTTGCACTAGTTACAGTGTGCCCTAGATAAGATGGAAGTATAAATATACTATTGAATGTTCAGGCAGTACTATTTAGGAACTGACCGGCCATAGTATATTTACAGCCTAGATTCCTGGTAGCTCACAATTTACTATTTATAAACGGATAGTTCCTTTACTAGGAGTTTAATCTTGGTGTTACATAGCTCACCATCGGGTTAGCTCATTTAACTACCATCAAAGTAACTATTAAAACTAGGACTTTCTAGAATTTGATATCGTTAACGATTATTAACTATAATATTTGTAAATACTTTTCAAGTTTAAGTCTATAGTCGCGAGGCTAGATACTATGTATTGTTACCTAACTTTAAATTAAATGTGTTTCCTATTATTATTGCCATTGTGTTGAGGCAGACACACCTTCGTAGCGGAATGTGTGTTAAGTCCTATTTAAGAGTTACTCTCAAACGTAATATAGACTAAACCTCGCTTGAGTTGATTGCAAGTACAACAAAGGTGTTTTCTTCAATTGTTCTCTATTGGGATTACTGCTCCTATTGTAACCAATTTATTTCTCGTAATTATCAAAGGACTGTTCAGAGTAATATCTATTTAAATCTTATGTAAGTCCATTAACATATTCTAATTTAATAAACTGATTTGTTCCTTCCCAAACCTTCATTTTATCATAATGTAGGTGACCTGGTGGTCTAGGGGTAAGGTGTCAGACTTCTGTGCTGGGGATCCGGGTTTCAATCCTCGGTCCCGGCACAGATTTATCTGATTGGCTAAATCCTTTCTTCAGCTCTGACAAGACGTGTATTAATCACAACTTGTAAACGTGTGGAATGCCAGGCCTCCACCGTGGTTCGGATCCCACGTTAAACTGTAGGTCCTTCATTTCATCTCACAATACACATTAGCGTAAGTGCGTATAGCCCAACTGGTAGTAAGACGCGGTGCTAGTAATAATAATAATAATAATAATAATAATAATATTGTAATAGTAATAGTCACTTCTATATGATAGGAGAAACGACGGTTCAACTTTAAGGGTTCCTCCAAACAAACAAAATTTAAATCCTTGTCTAACACCTTAGAATTAGCTAATTTTTATAACAAGACCTCCCCTGTGGTACTAGTGTTAAGATCTCCTGGCTACAGATCCAGAGGCCCCTGATTCGATCCCTAGCGTTTGCAAATTTTCTGTGACGTAGTGTTGTCTGGAACGAGGTCAACTCAGCCCCGTGAGGACAAAATGGAGGAGATACTCTAATGATAAAACTGGCGGCTCCCACTCTAGAAAACTGTGATAAACGGCCGGAGGGTACGTTTTTCTGACCATATGTCACCCTGTATCAGCAAAAGTATGCACTATATTCGCCAACAGACGTAAACCCACTTGGTCGGTATTGCTCGATTTGCGTGCTGATGCCATGTTTTTTTTTGTTTTTCGGTACTATTTCCACGACCAAAAACAATTACCTCAGTTCCAACATTTCCTCCATGTACCAACTCTTACAGTCCTGCACATTTCCAATGATTCGACAACAACAAAAAAGTACAAGTAAAATAATTACAACGCTTTCTCTTTGAAGTATAACATTCACTACGATTCTAACATTACCAAGCACCCTTAAAAAAACCTTTTTTATTTTAAAGAGACTTTGTACCTTCACCAACAAACAAATATATATATATACCTCCCCTAAACAAAAGCTATATAAAGTTGGTTGAAACCATGGAAACCTCTACCAGGATTTTTTTTTTCCTCACCCCTCCTACGTCCCTCCTCTTTGCTTGCACTACTTAATCGTGGAAACAAGGAACAATTACTATGCAAGGGCCGATGCCTGGTACTGGTACCCCCCCTCTCTTCCCCCTTCCCCTCAACCGACCCAGTTACCTACCCCCCTCCCCTCTGCGTCGCTTTGTATGTTCTCCGCGGAACCTTTTGGCAAGGTCTGGAAGCTTCAGGTTCGCTGACGGAATTCAATATTACAAACAAACAGTTCTCAGCACTTCACTCAGAACCTGAGCTTGTGATCTGTCTTAGCAGGTCGTACAGTGTGTTTCAAGGAAATATAGATCCTTCCTTTGATCCGTCTTAGCAGGTCGTACAGTGTGTTTCAAGGAAATATAGACCTTCCTTTGATCCGTCTTAGCAGGTCGTACACTGTGTTTCAAGGAAATATAGACCTTCCTTTGATCCGTCTTAGCAGGTCGTACACTGTGTTTAGAGTAAATACAAACCAAATAATAAATCCAAAAAATATGGTAAATCCATGGAGAACTTAATTCTACACGCATTGCTACCCGCATGGTCTAAGGCGTCACGTTCACAATATACTAGATTGAGGATGACGGGGTGATTGCGATTCGAATACTGGTAAGGTGCAGCGAGCGTGTTTTTATGTTTAAAAAAATCACTATCCTTCCATGAAAATGCGAGTACATTTCTTCTAAATCGAACCTTCCTCTTGTATACTATATTAGCACAACTATTACCTAAACGTATAGCCCAAACAGTTAGTAAGACGTGGCGAAAATAAACACAAAAACTTTTTTTTAGTACCGCGTCTTACTACCCGCTCGGGCTTCACGCTTGTGTATTAATTACGTTGGTGGTTTAAGAAATTAGGAACGCTATATTTACAGGAAGTGTACTCTCACTTTATTGGAGCGAGAGTGGGTAAACCATTTTCGGAAGAAAAAAAGTCTCTCAGTACACCCGACCAAGTTTCGAACCCCGATCTCCCCACCATCGGTAGTCGTGGTCAAACACGAGAGTAATTCGTTTAACCATGCGGCCACCGAAGTGTGTCAGAAATAATTATGTCTATTGTTTAAAGGGGTACAAGGTTTAAACCGCCCCCTCAGCCCCCCCTGTAACTACGCCACTACCGAACAGGAATCAACTCTAGTAGGCAATCCCTGCGATAGCTATCCTAAGGAACAGGGTTGCCAGATTATAATTTTGATCTAATGCCGAACTATAATAATGCCAGAAAATGCCAATCAAGACCCAAACCTATATACTGTATTTGATTATTAAATTACAATATAAACACTTTGAAAATTGCGATAAAGTCAACAGTCAATCAAAATGTATACTTTTTACTCAGTGGATTCTAATTTCTGGCGATACATTATTAATAACAAAACAAAAAAAGACATTACGAACAAACTCCTATTTCAAACAGACATACAAAAAAAGAAGTATTCCAAAAAATGAAATATACACTATCACATAATGTTAAAGTAAATTAAGCAGTGATAAATAAGGTTTATAAATTTATGTATGGGTTGATCTTCTATTGTATTTAGTTAATAATATATAACATTACATCATTAAAACATATTTCTCAAGTAGGTAAATATATTATACAGTTGGCTAACTCTAGATGATATTTACTAGTAGTGTAAGCTAGTGTCCGGGTTTACGATTATACAAATATATCTTAAGCAGATTTTAAAAAGGATGAAGACGTTTCTATGTCAACATTTTCAAGCAAAAATAACTTTTTTTTAAAGTAACAACTGTTAAAAAAAAAGTGTAATTTTTCTGCAGCTATTTAAAAAAAAATGCCAGATAGATTCCAAACAAGCCAAACCAAATCTCTGATGCCAACTTAACTTAATGCCATATTTCATGAATTTGGCATAAAAAAAATGCCGATCTTTGCAACCCTGACTAAGGAACTCTAAGGGCGGAATATATTCAAGTGATTAAATGAGATTACGCTTCTACTGATCTCAGTTACAGAGAGAGATACACTTGATAATAATCGGGCGTTAATGCTCGTCTAGTTACACAAGAGTCTAAACCCTCGAGATTAGGTAGTTAGTTCGAGTTCAGGGGCTCTAATGATCTTACGTATGTCACATTTACAAAACTCGGCTGGGTTATGCAGAGGGAAGCGGTGCGCGTTAGTTATAATGAACAGGAGATAGGTTATGCATGACAATTTACAGCGGAGGTCTCCCAACTGCGGCCCGCGGGACACCTCCGGCCCACCACAAGATTTTACTTAAAAAACCCCAACGAATTAACTGTTTTCCTTCGTTATTTCCTAACCACGCAGTATAATCAAAGTGACCATTTTTTCATAATACAAATACGAGACATTATCTTTTCAAAGGTTGGCTACTCGACCTACTTCATTAATTATTATTATTGAATTATTATGATTATTATTATTAATTTATTACTATTACCGCTTGTTAGTTAATCGAAATCTTGAGGCAGACTGACAGACCCCTACGTGAAACGTATCAAGCAGTGATTAGATAAGAAATCGGGAATTCCCAACGCCCTACGACTGAATTCAAAACTCAGGGCTGTCCATATTAAATTATAACCGTAAAAATATCGTATCATTGTTATGTTTTAATAAACTCAGAAAGAGAAATATTGTAAAATACCGACGTTTCAATGATTCACACCATGTGATTTCTAAAATAGCGGATATTTACGGGATGCATGCTAAAATACGTAGTATATACACGTGGTTTTTTTGGACCTGTAAAAAAAACCCAAATGTGACGTGACTCTCAAATACTGGACGGATGGTCACCTCAAGTATAATTGACGTGTTCCTAAGGGTGCTTCCACCCCCATGACAGCAATCCGGAGTGCTGTCGGAATTCCAAACACCCATTATCAGTCACAGGCACCATATGACTAGAGACCTCAAATCACGGTGTTAAGGCCGGTACACACAGAATGCTAAGCTGTGCTGTGCTAAGACTTTGTCAGTTTAGTTTCACACTCATTGCTAAGCTAAGCTAAACTAAACTAAGCAATGGTCCCTCCTTCCAATCCAGAATTCAGTGTTGTTTCTTTCTGGTCTGCACCAGTGAAGTTTAGTTATGATGGCGTTCTCCAAAATGTCAGTTGATAATACTGAGTAAAAAAATTCTGCTGTTTTGGAAGATGAAGAAAATTTAGGAGTTGGAGGTTTGACTTGTTCAATTAACGCTTCCATTTTAATTTAAAAAACATTTATTAAATATAAAATCTAAATAGAGTATTACTTAAATACACGTGAAACAAAATGAAAACAAAACTTCAACACTTCTTTAGTTATTTTCACCCCAAACCAGCACTGCGTCTGTTCAACACGGAGCCCAAGTTGGCGTTTTGCGCATGCGCAATGTAAGATGGCTCAAGATGGGAGATGGAAAAATTGCCCGGCCAGCAATCGGAAAAAACATGGCGCGGCATAGCTTAGCTTAGCGTTCTGTGTGAATCGGCCTTAAGAGACAGCTGGCGTCAATTCCTAGGACTACAAAAGAACATCTTGTGACGAATTTTAAGTAGTTCATTGACTCCCGGCAGAGGGCTATAAAAGGAAAGTCTAGAAAGAGAGAAGAATCACCCACGATTACTTTTATCAAACGTAGTTTGGCTGAACCTTCTGTGACTGGCGGTGTTGCATTTTCGCAATAAACATAATTTCTTTTGAATATTAAAGGAAATTAGGTCGAATCCCCTCCAAGTATTCCTTAATTAGTTTCTGCTGAACCAGTATGATGTCATCAAACATTAAAATAAAGTTTATTTTATGAGATCCGGGAGTTTTAACTGGTGCCATGGAGGAATGTTGGGAATACGCAACGGCGCCAGTAATGATGTCATACGTTTGGCTCATTTCCACCGTATGTTTACAATGCATAGTTGCTTTAGTTTGCTGTAGTTGTTGTTCACGTACAGTTGCTATTATAGATTAAAAAAACGAATTGAGGGAAGAAACTCAAGTAAGAAAAGTATTTTTTTCAACAAAAATTAAAGTAACTATTTAAAATAATATTATTGTAAGTTATTTTTGATCAAAATACGCCCTATTTGAAACTTATATTTTATGATTGTTAGAGAGTTTGTAGATTAGGTTACAAAGTTTTAGGGTAATGTAGTTTTGTATCTACCATTTATGATAGAGTAATTTTTACTCTATTAATTTGCTATGTTTTTTAAACAGTTAAGCATTATTGTAATTTTTTTAAAATAAAATTTACAAAAATACACTATTGTTCAAATATTTATTTGTATTGCTTTAATAAAAAATATTATGTATTTAAGTATATGTTTTTGATAATTATATTTATAAAACGTGGGATGTTGCAAAAACGCAACGGCGCCAGTCCTCGTGTTATTCTTTTTATCGCCAGTCCTCGAAAGTTAAGATGCAACCCGTTTCGTTAAATATCTTCGAAATGAGAAAGTAGGTAACGTCGTATAGCTTCGAAAGAAGAATAACCCTGAAGCACAGAATAGCTCAGTGGCTATTCACCGTGTCAAAAGTTCCTGTTTCGATTCCTGTGTACAGGTTGTAATGATACTGTTTTGTACCCCTCTCATATATTCAAAAAAGTCATAGATGAAGTGTATTTTTCTTAAAAGAACTGTATGTAAAGTTTCCTTTTATTACTTCATCCATGGAAAATCACGTGCTTTTAGAATTAATTTCAATACACTACGTTTTAAAACTTTTTTTTCCTTCGAAAAATTAACTCCGTTATATTAAAAGATCTTATGACTCGAGGCTCCCTCTACCCAATAGGAATCCAGCCTTCATAACATCAGGTCACCAGGAGTTTTTCTATTAGTTAGTTTCGACACTGTTGATAAGGGGTCCAAAAGGCTAGGGGTAGTTAATATATAAGCAACTTGTGCGTATGAATCCACAACAGTGCCGGTAAGATAAAGAGTAATAACCTAAATCTACATAGTACTCAGAACAGGCAACGTGTGATGTCACAGAAAAACAATCTGTGAATTAGACAAAAAATTGTATTATTTAATATCACATCTTCAGTATCGAAGGTGTAATCATCTAAATAAATCGTGTGCAACATAAAAAGTCTTGTTAATTTAATAAGATTAAATATAAGAGATAATCAGATCACATAACCGCATGCAAGTGCGCAGTAAAGCAGGGTTTCCACATGCAATGATAATTGGCGTCACCCGACTGGCGCCAGTTTAGTGGCATGTGGAAACATGTAAATTCAACTGGCGCCATCTGACTGGCGCCAATAATCATAGCGCCAGTAAAGTAAGAAGCAGTTGAAAATTTTGGCGCCAGTACCCTGTTTGTTTGTAAACAGTGTTTAAATTGCTAATAGTTTTTTTTACAAACGATGGCGACACTAGAAAATAAATGATCAACAAAATATATAATAATGTTCCTCGAGGCATATGAACAGTATCCNTAATAATGTTCCTCGAGGCATATGAACAGTATCCATGCTTGTTGTGTAACCACAAAATTTCTTCATTTATAAAGACAGAAATAAAAGAGACGAGGCATTGAGAAAAATAGTCGAGGTTATGTCCGATGCAGTCACAGAATTTAGTCTAAGCGCTGCAAAGGCCAAAATACGTAGTATTCGAAATCCATTTACGAACCCATAATCTATGCTTTCGCTTCTTTATTTTTAATATTTTCTGGAGTTCTAAAGACATGATTTGCACTACGACATCAATACTTGCATTAACTACGGCAGTTGACGCCATGTTGAATACTGCGCCAGTAGAATAATGTTTGATGAATGTGAAAACACAAACTGGCGCCATTAATATTGGCGCCATTAAACTGGCATGCTACTGGCGCCAATAATCATTGCATGTGGAAACCCCGCTTTAGGCATGCTCACGGCGTCATCATCGTAAAACCCAATATCGTTTTAAATAGTGCTCAATCACATGGCAATATCACATATATAATTCCATATCACCACAATTGGCGCCCACCGCGGGCCGTTATCATAATAATGTGTCGATATTTTTTTTCTTCAAATCGACGAATATGATACTTGAAGCGGTTGTATCCGTAACCTAAAGATAATTTTAATCTCCTAAACTTCTATCGTTATAATAAACTTTAATTATTGTACATATCAGACCGTTCGCATAGAAAAAAAAAAGGCGAGCGGTTCATGTACGTACCCCAATAGGTTCTCCATTGCTTTTCTCCCTCATTAAAGTCCTAATGAGGGGGACACTGGTGAATACGACAAACAACAATAAAATACAAGTCGACATCAAACAGACCTCATTATTCGGCTCAAAGTGGTAGTACTACAGTCGGGGTTTTTGAAAAGGATGGGAGGGGGTGTTTTCATGAGAGGTTTGGGCTTTTGTGTCGAGTTTTTGGTTGTCGTGAAGGAAGGAAAAGGGGGGGAGGAGGCATCGACTGTGTGTGGTTTTGTACCCTTAATAACAGAAAGTTTCTCTGGTTCTAGACAGAAGTTTCTCGTTGCTATAGTCACATATCTCTCTCTCTCCAACCAGCAACCACGACATTATTTTTGTGTGAAGCTTGAGAGTGTTTTGTTGACTTTGACGGGATTTTAATGGATTTTTCTTTTTTTTTATTTAGAAATTTTTTTTCGGGATATTCGCATGTAATAACTAGGACGGGTAAAATTTTAAAACACGTGTGCCCGCATTTAAATGGTAAGAGAGTAGTAAACCCACCCGTTTCATTGGCTTCATGGACTAAGATTGGGATCACAAAATCACGGCCCGCTTGTCTGCAATACCTATATATATATACAAAGAACTGCGTCTTACTAACCAACCGTTCGGGTTATACACTTAATTTTATATTACTTATCAGCCTGTATTCATATGACGCACACAACAACTCATAATTGGTTCATCAATCTTGCAATTGACTTGCTGCTCTGAAAAGAACATAGACTTATTACTAATACAATGATCAACGCAGCTAATTAATACCATCATCGGGTCATCAATCTTGAAATTGGTTTGCCGCAGCTTTCCACCTTTGCCTACCCTGGGAAGTTTTGTACATCTTTGTACCTTCTTCTACCAACATCGTTCGCTATGTGGCTCATGTACTCCAATCTTGGTCTCCGTTTTTAATTTCTCCCTTCTACTTCTACTATAATTATCTTCGTCAACCCATCATGTCTCAGTTTATGTGCTATCATGTTAACTCTTCTTTGCTGCATAACTTTCCAAAGTTTCCTTACTCCTTCATTTGATTTACTTAACACTTCTGTATATATATATATATATATATATATATATATATATATATATATATA
>CABFWO010006886.1:0-30308 GCA_902155825.1 Timema genevievae | reverse complement strand
TTCTTACACATAAACAAATGATAAGATTCCACAGCAACCAAACATTTGATCAAGTAACAATTCTTACACATAAACAAATGATAAGATTCCACAGCAACCAAACATTTGATCAAGTAACAATTCTTACACATAAATAAATGATAAGATTCCACAGCAACCAAACATTTGATCAAGTAACAATTCTTACATATAAACAAATGATAAGATTCAACATCAAACCAACATTTGATTAAGACCCAATTTCCCTTAGACATAAACTATAATTTATAAATTAATACAGCTCATACCTGAATAAGATAAAATTGCGAGTTAAATTTGTCTCATCTTGTGCCCTAAACGCAACTCTTTCAAAACATTGTGCCCAAAAGACTCAAGGAGTTTTTGGTCATTATAATTTTTTGAGGTCCCTTGAACACAATATAATTATAATAATTTTCATAACGTCTACCCTGAAAGGTTGAAAATTATTAAGCTTACCTTAATGAACTATACGACACAGATAATAAGATAGAGTCTTAGTGTAATCGATCAAGGTTCAAGTGTAGTCGATTAAGATAGGTTTTCAGGATAGGTGGGGGAATGTGCTTTAATAACAACATGTTTAAACTTTCACATATTTATACGTCAAGTAATGCTATCTGCATATGTCAATTTTGATAGATATTATCAATACTTACAAAATAAAACTAATAATATTGTAAAATATTATCAAAGTTGACTGCTAAAAATATATTTGTATTTTCTAAAAGGTGCTTCAAATGTCCATTTGTAAGAAAATCAAGGTATACATACATACATACATACATACATACATACATACATACATACATACATACATACATACATTATATAATTAGAAATGTGTATATTTTCTTAGTACCACGTCTTACTACCTGTTCAGGCAATACGCATATGTACTATTTACGCTAATGAACTATGGATGAGGAAAGGTTTAATTTAGAGGAAGTTTACCCGCATTTGTTTGGAAGGAGAGTGGGAAAACATATAGGAAAAGCCACCTTCAGTACATCCAACCGTGATTCGAATCCTATTCTCCCTGTCATTGGAAGTATATTCTATTGCGAGAGTGACGCCTTAGAACACTCAGCTAGAAATGTACTAACGTAAATGTATATTTGTATCATTCAAAAATATACTTCGACAATGATAACCTCGATGCAATTTCTTAAGAGAGCAATGTATATATATATATATATATAATTTATATTTTTGTTCCCTGTATCATAAATACAACCAATCATATACTTTCTCTTAAGTGTGTATGGATCCACCATAAGCAATGCAACTCTTAGCAAATCATCCGTCCAACTAAACGTAAATAATTTGAAAGAGAGTTGACATCTTATGAAAGTAACTTTTCATGACTGACTGACTGACATAAAAGAGGGAGGGTATCATGAAACAAAGAGAGATTAATGACTTGCATTGGCCCGCAGAGACATGACGTATCTCTACTAGAGAAGAAGAACCAAACTCAAATAACAAAAACTGACGCAATCAAACAAAATAAAATAAAGGGAAGACTCTGTTAAAATAGGTCATCTTAAATTATTTTTTTCAATTTTTCTTACATCAATCATCTATGTTTGGAAACAATAACCCAAAACGCACTTTTTAATAAATATAGTAATGTATTTTTCTTATAAATATTCATTCTTGAACTTTGATAAACAATTTGCTACACGCAGTGTCGTGTCGTGGAATGTTGCCAAGGTAAGCAGAGTTAGTTTAAAGTGTACTTATGAAATAAACTCCTCACTCAGTAGAACACTCATTTTGACACTTATCGACGAAAATACTATAGATGAAAATTTTCCTGTAAGTTTTTAATAGGTGTATTTTCCGCATTGATGGATTTTGACTTACTAAGCGGGCTAGGGGGGCGTGGTTGGGGGATGCGGTGCCTAGAGCTTATTACATATATACATATATCCGGTAACTAATATGTTTTGGGACAAGAAAGGGATTACGGGTAGGGAGAAAAGCTTTTTTCAAATACTCAATCCACTCTTAAAATCATTTTTATCATCTTATAGCTGATGATAGATTGAAAATAAAATCCAAACATAATGACAATTATTGCAAATAAAAAAATTTTGGTCATTTTCACTTCGTTAAATTTCAAGGAAGGGGATGTAGTCATTAAGGCTTTGATTATAATATTGGAATATTTACATATCTGAACCACAATAGACCTGACGATAGTAACGCATTCAACCACCAAGCCGTGTAAGTCGATACGTGATAAAGCTCTGTTTAGTTAAAGAACTGTTGTCATCAAGCGTAGTCTGCTAGGCGGCCGACTTCTGACCAGTATATGGCGGTATATGGGGGGAAAGTAAGTTTATTGGAATATTTCTACAGCTTGTATATGAAAAGTGATAATTTTTTTTCATAATATAGTTTGGATTATAACAAATACGTTGGCATTATTTAATTTCTACATTTTTTGATAAATACATATTGAAATATATTTTTACAATATTATGTTTAGCTACCTCCAAGAATTTTAAACTCCTACTACTTACAAACCCACTTGCCTAGGCTGTGGATTATATAAAAAAATCCAGTAAGTACATATTTTCAAAACGCTCAAATACATTGTTGTGATCAATGACATAACAATGAGTACAATCTATATTAATAATGCATTGTTGACTGATCATACATAAGAGGGTCAATGTGTCACATTAATAAGCGAGATCAATGGCATAAACTAAAGTTTAGTCTTTACAAAAAAAATTAAATATCATTGTCGTGATCAATGACAGACCAATCAGTACAGTCTTTACAAAATAAACTTAAATATATTTTCGGGATCAATGACATAGCCAATTGTGTTCTTTACAACAGTTCGTGTCCGACACCTTAGCTCATTCGGTAGCGTGTCTCTCTACTGAGGTAAGTGTCCCTGGTTCGATTCCTGGCATGGCTGAAAAATATATTGGTGAAATGTGGGCTTCCCCTTCAAAGTGGTGAATTAACGGCTGGACGTTGGGTGTGATGTCGGTTCTAGATTTAAGATAGTTAATAAGCCATATACTGATATAATCACCCTTAATAGGTTCAGAAAGTTCACGATAAATACCTCAAATAAATGAAAAAAAATTACAACTGTTCGATTAATAGCTATTCATTTAAGTCTACAAGTAGATTGAACATATTAATATAAGGAACAAACAATTATCATTATAAAAACAATTAATGTAAATATCTTAAATATTTTATTTATAACACGCGATTTTGTTGTTTGATGTTCTGGTACTTACTTACTATATGAAATTAGGAGCTTGAAATCTCATTGCAAACCTTACAAAAGTACACCACTTATCTCTATATAAAGCTAGCTCTATTCAGTCCACCTCATTACACCCTATCCCTATATTGAACTAGCTCTATCCAGTGCACCTCATCACCCCCTATCTCTTTCAGGTTCATTCTAATATTGTCGTCCCATCTGCGTCTAGGTCTTTCCAAGGTCTCTTCCCATTGGATTTACCAGTCAATACCTTAAACAAAGTTCTAGATTCTCTCATTCGCGCTGCATGTCTTGCCCACTGTAATCTACGATACTTGATTATCCTAACAATGTATTGTGATGAATACAGAGTATGTATTTCATCATTATGTAACCTCATACACCCTCCAGTATTTTCATTCTATTTTGTACCAAATATCTTCCTAAGCACCTTGATTTCAAACACCCTAAATTATTTTTTGTCATGTAAGGTAAGAGACCACGTTTTACACCCATAGAGAACAACCGGTAAAATTATTGTTTTGTTTATTCTGAGTTTTACATTTTGGTACAAGCAAATTAAATAATTTATCACGGCAAAAATATAACATTAACTAAATAAAAATCAATTAGAACTTAAGTGACAAAGTCACGAGTTTTTTTCAGCTCCCAGTTAAATCATTATATTTGATTTAGCCAAATTCTTATTTTTTTCATTTTCTGGTGCAAAAGGTATTAAATAGAATCTTTCATCTTCTTTCAAAAGTACAAAACTGTGTAGAAATTTTTAGTATAAGATGAAAATGTCTCATTAGAAATAGATTTTCCATAAGATACCAGCAGTCTGCCAGTAGGTCGGTGCCAAACGTGGAAGTCACGTGGGTTATTCACAGCCCACGGTTGGTGGAATGTGCCAAGACAATAGTTGTTTGTATTTACAGAGCTATAATATGTGAAAGTAAGAAAAGAATTGTATTCGCCTTTATTGATTTATTTGAACGTATTTAATTGGTTGGAAATTTTTTCCCAGAAAAAAAATGAACATTTTAAAAAACGTAGAATTTTCCATCGCATATCTTGATAAAATACATTTCTACTGGAGTTATGTAGAGCAAAGCCTATTTTGACTGGTCAAATGGGGACAGAGTGGGGGATAATTTATCACAGATACAGTTTTAACCAGCTTTGCGCTGGGTATAGCCCGGACTGGTAATAAGACGTGGTGGAATTAAAAGTTTTGTGCACCCTGGAAATACTTCACACCACGCCATTGGTTTTAGATAATCAGTGTTTGCCTTTTTCAATCAGGCTTTTAAAATATTCTATTATTATATTTTCAAACTAAAAATAATATATTTTATATCACTACATTTACACATTGGTGGGGGAAGAAGGTAAAGAACACAGGGAAAATTAAACGTGAAACTCGTATAGGTGGACATGCGGACTAAATACAGTACCAGGCTCATCTAGCTATTCTGATTTGCCGGTGACGGGTAAGTCGAGGTTTTAATCGCAACCGAGTGTACTGAGGATAGTTTTCCTAAATAATATGTTAGTACCGCGTCTTACTACCAGCTCGGGTTGTACGTCTATGCATTAGTTACGCTAATGAGTTAGGGATGAGGAAGATTTAATTTAGAGGAAGTGTACCCACATTTGTTTGAAAAGAGAGTGTGAGGAAACCATTTAGGGAAAAAACCTACAGTACACCCAAACCGGAATTTTAACCTCGATTTTTCCGTCATAGGCAGTTCCAGTCCATCGTAAGAGTGACGCCTTTAATCTATTTGGCCACCGAAGCGGCTCCCTAAATAGTTCTCCACCATAGTAAATGCGGATACATTTACTCTCAATTATACCTTCCTAGTTCTTATTTCACTACCGTACTTATGCACGCAGTAAAAAAAAATCTATTGTGGAAGAAAAAAAAATACTTTTTACCATGGAAACACCGCTTGTTGACATTGGACTGACCAAAACCAACAAAGAAAAGCTATTACCGTTTGCGGATTTTGTTTTGAAGAACTACATTCAACGTTTTCATTAATTTAAGATAGGCCCTATTTAACTTGAACTTTCTAAACCAACTGATTTTATCAGCACACGACTTATAAACTAACTTAATTCTATAACAGACACAACACCCAGCCCCTGTCCGTTAATTTATCACCGTGAAAGGGGAAACCTACATTTCACAAATGGTAAATATTTCTGTCATGGTAGGAATCAAACCCGGGGTCATTTAGCTCAGTAGACATACACGCTACTGACTGAGCTAAGGTAGTTGGTTGGACTTACTTGATAACATCACTGCGGGAACAATTGCCATGTTACCACGTTATGCAGTGGTTTTTTCCCTGTGCGCTTTCGAACCATATCTTCGTCCGTTTTAATATGAGGTTTCTCTCTATTGTGCGCTTTGAATGTTCTGTGCTTCAATCTCCGACCTCATTGTAGATGACAGTCAAGTTGTTTTCTAATGTTTCGCTCGGTCACCTCTAGGGACGTTGGCGATTGTTCACGCTGACCCATGAACCGTCAGAAGTCCTTCACGAGCAGAGGGAGTCATCTGACACTGTCATTGTGATTGATAATGGATGTTACGAGAGATGAATGTGGAACGCCTGATGATGAAATGATGAAACGAGGGTGGGTGGAAAGTAAAACTTTCTCCCTTCCTACTTTATCGTACACAAGAGGGTCGATATCTCAAGGGTGATAATCCCTGCAGAGGCTCGAGATCTGATAGGAATCTCCGAGATTGAATCGAGGCGCTTCGCCCTACCACCACCACCCCTTTCCAAATCAGCCGCTGTCGACTTTGTTACATTTGTTTATTGTTTGTGATCGGAGATTGTAAGTTTCTTTATGGGACCATGACTCAATACCATTAATCAAACTTTTCCCTCGTGGGACCAAAGCTTTGGCCCCATTTTAGTAAAACAAAAATCCCCTTGCAATGTCAATACTTAAAATTGTGTCAATCTATTAAAGAAGTTTTAAAACAGTTTTTGATGTGTTTTGATATTATAAAGTTTTAGATCCAAAAGAGATTTTTGGGACTAAATGTCAGTATCATCTAGTCTGAGTTGCCAGTGGTGAAGAGGATGGGATTTGAACCCGGTGTGGATATATTGAAGGATTTTTCTTCTATAATTTCCCACTCTCCCTCCACGTGAATGCGAGTACATTTACTCTAAATTCTACCTTCATCCTTATTAAACAATTATATTTAACGTGTGTTTGGAGTAGGTAGGGCGTTTTGCGAGGAAAAAATAACTAAAACTTTTAAATATCAGGGTGGCTTAGTGAAAACGCTTAAGTCATAACATAACACAATAAAGCATATTTATTTAAATTTCTTAGGAAACAGAACCACATAAAAGTCTGCGATAGCTTACGACGTGTGAGAAAAAGACCGTCCTTCAATTGACCTCTATCAATTCCGACAATTCCGTTTACGCCCCACTATAATGTGTCATGTATGTTCATCGCAGCATGTGTGCAGGAATGACTGTGACCTGGCATCTGACGCATCATACGGGCGATGAGAGGAATACACAACGCATAACTTGAAATATCATCACATAAAGTAGTGAGAAACTGCGAGAGTTGAAAACTGCAAGTGTTACAATCACGACATCACGGTCAAGTATTCATGCTATGGCTGGGCTTATATTTATGGATAACAGTGCATAGTGCGCAGGAATTGTAAACATACCACAATAAGACCCCGTTACACTGAAACCCAGAAGTCTGAAATTCACAATTTTCAGAAAATGGACGTACAAAAACAAACTAAGTAAAATTATATATATTTTGTTGCATAATAAACTCAAATTTAAAAGAGAATTGTAGGATACAGTAATAATAAATGCTTCATACTAACATGTCGTTCTCAATACAGTTTATTTTTCTGTTGCTTAAATAATTATGGTAACCTAAAATATATATATAATACTGTAAATTTACAACTTTAGTACGTGTGTATCAGTTAAATAAGTGAAAATGTTATAAATATTTTCTACCTGTAACTTTAAATGTTTGGAAATGATCTTGTATCCCTAAGGACCCATCCGTATTCTTCCGTTTAATCCGAACAAGTTTCGGTCCCAATTAGCTCGGATTAACGCGGCTATACTGTATTTTAAATTATGGCGTTCATAGTCGATACATAATGAATGTTTACACCTCTTCTCATTATAGACCTTTGTGTATTTTTCTTATGAAATGTGAACTGTATGTTATGCACTATTTACTGTTAGTTATGTGTTATGCATGTGTATAAACCTAGCCTAGCACGAGTCGGCCCCAGTGCTCCCGTATTTTGTTAAAACTACACTACAAAACTATGCGCTGTTTATCATTTGCTATTAACGTGCTCAACATCTCAACCAGGGGCGTTGAGGGTTGCTGGAGTAAGTACAGATGTAAGACAATTTTGGAAAATCTTAGTGGTTTTTTTCCTGAATAAAATTATAACTAAATAAATTTCTTACTATAAAGCAATTTCAGTGATTCCAATAATTCTATTCTTACACTATCGTATCATTAACAGCGTTTAGTCATCGGTTGTTTAATGTATCACCAAAGTAGGGTCAGATCTAGACCAGATATGTTAGTATTTCATTATTACAATCATAGCTTTAGCGAGTAAATCCCCTGATTCTGGGATTTAACGGTCTGAAAGTTTTGCTGAAAAATGTTCTTCTCTAACTGTAATTAAATATATAATATAATTGCTCTAAGATAAAAATAATTTTAGTTGTGGTAGAAAATTTAATTTGCCAATCGGGTGGAAGGAATCTTCCAGATAACTAGTATATATATATATATTTATTTATTTACCTATAAATGTATATATATACATTTCTAAGAGAGATTTGGAGAAATGCTGGGACGGGAGAGGAGGGGAGGCAAATTTCCAAAACTAATACAGACAATTACTTCTCTCTTTGGGATAAAACTGAAATCTGGCAAACGGGCTTGGGTACTATTAAGATCTACAAATAAAATTAATTTATTAAATTCTAATTCTAAAAATGGAAGCCAGAAGAAAAGAGGAGTGGTTGGTGAGGGGGAGGAGGGGTTATATATAAGTAGAAAAACTTTTTAGGGTAGAGGAAAACTAAATTTGCCAGAAATGTAGAGTGATCACTCCAAATATCAAAATTAGTGCTATATATTCTCTCTTTATAAGTGGGTGCTGGTGAAATGGAAGGGGAAGGGGCCTCGAAATTTCCAAAACTAAAAGAATAAAATACTTATTAGTGTTGTAGAAGATTTAAATTCGTCAGGAAAGTGTTAGGACTACTCCAAACTGCAATGAAGATTTGAACATTCTTAAATTTTAAAATCAAAGCCCAGAATATGTAAAAGTGATTATGTCAAAGTTTCTAAAAATATAAAACACTCCTCGGTATGGTAAATAATTGAATTTTTTTTATTAATTGTAAAGGAAAAATCCAAATAACCAGATGAGTTTGAACATTTAAAATTTAAATTCGATTACGGGAAATGGTCAGGATTGTAAATTTTCAAAACTAAATTTATCAAACCCTTATCGTTGTGATAAGAAAAATTTAGATTTGGTGATATGGTAAAGAGAACACCCCAAAATTAAAACTTTTAAAATTAAAAACTAAAAATGGGAGCAGTAGTGGTGAAATGGAAGGTAAGAATTAAATTTCAAAACTTATATAAAACACCATACTTTGTTATGGTATAAATTAGAAATTTCTCAGGTACCTAAAAGCTTATGAATGTTTTTTATTATTTTAAACTCAAGATCTATGTTCAAGGAAGGCTAGGAATTTAAAAAACAAACAAATATACCTTTCTAGGTGTTAAAAAAATTAAATACTTTTAAGCATTTAAGATAAAAATCAAAAAGATAGTGACACTTTGAAACTTCAAAATTTGTTTGAAAAATTTTGGGCTCACAATTTATTATAATAATAGAAACAACTTCTCAGTGTTGAATAAAATAAAATTTGGCATGTAAGTAAATATATTTTTCAAGATAACTGAATGATGTCTGAATAAATAGAACTTCAAAATTGAAAACTGAGAAATGTAAGAGCTCGAAGTTGATACATCTATTTTAGGTGTGGTTGAAAATTGAAATTTTGCTGGCACGTAAAAAAAACCATATTAGAAAAGCAAATAAATATTATAATTTAAAAAATTGGATTGTTGCGAATCGAAAAGTGTTAGGGTTAGGGTAGCTTGAAACCCCTCCAAAGCTTTTAGAAAATATACCTTTCAATGTGGAAGAAATTTAAATTAGTAAAATTAGTAAAAAGATAACAAAATTGGAAATTGTTGAATTTAACACTAGGGGCCCAAGAACTGTATAAAATGGGGGAAGAAGGGATATATGATCTATAAATGTTTAAACAAATTAACAAAACTTTATGGTGCTTAGGTAAACATTACGTTCATTTGTGCATTCAGTTTGGGTATTAGGTAAGATTTTTTCAAAGTTTAATTTATTATAATATTTTATTAATTGCAATAATTGCCTTGGAAGTGCCATAGTGGGTTCAAGATTGTACAAGAAAAAAGTTTGAAAATGTTGGCAGCCGGATGTTGAACATCCTAATTTGATACAGTTTTAATGCGGCTTACCCGCACGAAGAATAGATCAAACAGTTAGTCAAAAATTTAATTAAAACTACTTGGTACTGGTAATAGGCTATAGGTTATATATATAAAATTAATAATATATATATATCGCCTATGTTTGATAAGTCAAATGGAGACTTGAAAGGAGGAGAACATATCGCAGGTACAGTTTAAACAAGCTCTGCTTACTCTAGAAACAGGACGAAAAAATTGCCTTTTTCATAAAAGCACCGAAAATACGGATATTGACTAGCATTATTTTCCATCGCCCCTTTATAAACACTTTTTCAGAATTACTCCTAGCACCACGTTTTACTAACCGTTCGGGTTATATGCACTTATGCACCTACAGTTTAACGTGGGATCCGAACCACGGTGGAGGCCTTGCATTCCACTCATTCACAAGTTTTGATTAATACGCGTCTTGTCAGAGGTGAAGGAAGGATTTGGCAATCTGTGCCGGGACCTAGGATTGAACCCCGGACACTCAGCAAAAAAGTTTGACACCTTACCCCTAGACGACCAGGTCACCCCCAGAATGAGCTCACGGTTGGGTTGTCTCATGAAGCAGTCTATGGTTCACTGGTGACCGGTAGTGGTAGTTACGTCCAGTGAGCAGAAAATGTGTCTTATTATCTACTAGGCTTCAATATACTAAATTTATTCACATGGCTACCTCAACAGTTCCTTAATATCTGTCATGAGCATTAGATGACAAACATTTTAAATGAAGAGAAAAAGTTGACATTAAATTCCAGGACACCCCTGACAGATATTAAAGAAATATTGAGGTCATCATGTGAAGAAAATTAAACTCTGTTTCTACTGAAGCAATTTTTTTTTTGCACCAAAAATGGTTGTGCTATTAAAACTGCAAAAACAATGGCCTTTTCTCGCGTCCCCTTCCAACCTACCTTAAGATCGTCATATTCACGATCATCATCCCCTCACCTCATCGGGACATGGAAAGATCCTCCATGAAAAGGATGTACGATTATCACATTCGAGCGTCCCCTGGGCAACGGTACATTAGTACTTGCTAATCTTCCCACAAACTGGGCTACGAGTGATGTAGCCCAGACACGGCATTATTATTAATATACGAGTATATTATGCTTTTCCGCCAGAAAGTTTCGTTATAAATTGGCTTGTCCTTTACTTATAAGGTACTGTGCATATCGAAAGCTACGATATATCGATCAAATTATATCGAATTATCTGTGGTTTTCCATATATTGCATTAATCCGGGTGAACTGAAACAGTGTTTTTTTTTAATATAGCTAAGCAAAAATAGATTTATGAAATAATGTTGTGTCTGATCTTCTGATAGATTCATGTTAATATGATAGTAGAAACTACTCGTTAAGATCAAGAAGGCTGATGTGCTATAGTACTAATATTCACCTCTTTTCACTTTTTAGCGTTGTCTTCAGCTGTTGAAAATAGAAAACAACTTTAATAAAAAATAGTAAAAAATTGACTTGGTTAATAAAAATATAGGAACAAAATTGCTAATTTTATTTGATTCCAAAGCCTCATTGTAGTTTGGTGTATGAAATATATCGATAAGTTTATCAATATATTAGATACTAAAATAGTAATATAAATATATTAATTTTTTTCTAAATAATTCAATGCATTTTTGATATCGATATTTTGTTGCAATTCCTTGCCATATGGATGTATGCGAATATAAATACTTTCCGTTGATACGTACCAACGATGAGCTATGGACGCCATTGCCCTAAACAAGTGTTTATCAACCTGAGAGGTGCATGGCATATTTATTAAGGATACATAAACATAATTTAGTAATGGAAGCATTTTTATTGCTCCAAATTAACCTAATTTGAACATCATACAAAGATCCGTGGTCTTTACAACAATACCAGGGCTTTATTATGGTATGTACTCTACATTTTGTATTTTAAATAAAAAATATGAATTTTGTGTTCTCATTAATGTTTACTCTCTTTTTTTAATGACTAAGCTGCAGTAAGTTCTACTTATATTATTACATATGAAGTTTATAAAAGTGTTTACTGAACTTTAGTGTTTATATTGATTTTTGTAACCTGACATGTAGAGTACACTCCGTTTACCCTGAAAGGTAGTAGTCTAACCTTAATATATTTCACTATGGCCCTACCTTACAAGTCAAGCGATAATGTAACAATGAAAGGTAATATTGCTGCCTTTCATGGTAAAGGAAGTGTACAATATTTAACCAATTATGTTTTAAGGGGTGTTGTAACACACTTTCTTTTCATTTTAAATAATTAGGTTTTAAAACCCACCTGTAAGAGCAGGGAGAAGGACTTTAGTTAAACGATTAATTAATTTAAAATGATAAAGTTCTTTAGGTAGCCTACTGAAGATATGGGTTCACAAGTGACGGGGTTATTTAACTTAAAAAAATGGGGAAGGGGGTTTAAAACCACTGATCTAATCCAATCGGCGTGTATAACATTGGAAATTGTGCCGTACATCTATTTTGGCTACGTCCACGGGTTCTCGTGTTGTTTTGACAGAAAACGTATGGTTTCAGATTCCCTCCTTGCCTTTAATCATGTCAATCTCTTATGGATAGTATATTTCCTTTGTACCTTAAAAAATGAAACTTGGAACATCCAACTGACATTATTTAAACGATCGTCCTCTCAAAACTTGGCATTAGCGCTCACAGCTTTCTCTCACGATATCTCTCACTATCTCACAGCTTTCTCTCACTATATCTCTCACTATTTCACAGCTTTCTCTCACGATATCTCTCACTATCTCACAGCTTTCTCTCACGATATCTCTCACTATCTCACAGATTTCTCTCACTATCTCATAGCTTTCTCTCACAATCTCACAGCTTTCTCTCACTATATCTCTCACTATTTCACAGCTTTCTCTCACTATATCTCTCACTATCTCACAGCTTTCTCTCACTATATCTCTCACTATTTCACAGCTTTCTCTCACTATATCTCTCACTATCTCACAGCTTTCTCTCACTATATCTCTCACTATTTCACAGCTTTCTCTCACTATATCTCTCACTATCTCAGAGCTTTCTCTCACTCCTGCGAGCGCCATAATAAGCTGGAAGGGTCAGCTGTGTACAATCCAATTTTAATAGGAAGGGCTTTTAATAACATAGCAAAAAACACATTTATGGTGTAAACATCAATATTATAAGGGTGTGGGAAGGCCACTTTTAAAGTGCGAAATACATCTTGAAATATGGGGGGGGAGTTGAAGTCAAAGATTAAATTAGTGTTGTTATCACATAACACTACTTTTAAATGATGTATTAAGGTGGGATTATAGGAAACGCTAGAAAAGGGCAGTGTTTTTGCAGTTTTTATAGAAAAAAATTTCTTGGCCAAAATTAATAAATTATTTTTCAGTAGAAACATAAGAGTTAAATTTCCTTCACATTAACAGTTGACTATCTGTCAAGGATGTCCTAGAATTGAATGACAACTTTTTCTCTTCAATTAAAAAGTTTGTCATCAAATGCCGCTATAATTATGATGTATATTAAAGTACTGTTGATATTACCGTGTGAAGAAAATTAAACTCTATGTTTGTATTTATTTTGGCTAAAAATATTTTGCTATAAAAACTGAGAAAACACCGCCTTTAACTCGCTTTTTCCCCACCTTAAGCACACTTAGCTAAAGAGAAAAATTTAGATACAAACACAAAGCTTGTTATTTTCTTTTATACCGATATATTTGAATTTATCCAGGTTTACGTTATAAAGTAGATGTCATATAATCACTAGTCGGTGTTAAAACACTGTTTAGTAGCTATTATAAAAGTGACAATATTTAAAATACGTCATATTTAGTGAGATATTTCAATCCTGTTCATAATATGTCGAGATTTTCTTCTTCCTTAGAAATGTTTCAAAAATGCGCAAGTTATTGTGGGTGTTGAAGTTGAAGCGAAGGATATTTGGCCTTTGGCATTTCGAAGCTTGGCACAACCCTATTATATTATTAGTGTTATTTTATAGGCATTGAAAATATGTACCAAAAGTGACAGCTTAATATCACATAACCTGATGCATAAATAAGTGAAAGTAGTTCTAGTAACATATCTAGCTGTTAGATAAGGTTCTTTTTATAAAAATTTTACTGCACGACATAGCCAATCTGTTGCCACCACACACTGCCATAGTATTGATGGCACTTCTTTCTCTCCCGCAAAAGCACAAAGTTGGGTGACATTTGAACACTGTTCACTATTTAGAATTAATTGATAAGTTAAAACATGTTTGCCAAGCAAAATTTTATGAATACGCTATTTTATAAGTTGCAGTAGATAAATAAACTTTGAGTTTCAATTGTTCCAGGCTAAAAAAATACTTTTCATTCATTTAATTTGACTTAAAAAATTATTCGCTTATTGATACAAAGTATTCTTGTGCTTCTGTTACAGGTTACAGGTCAGTAGTGAGTTAACTGTCGAGGGACTGGGTGTTGTGAAAGTTCTAGAATTAATTTAGTATATAAATCATGTGCTGATATAATCAATCTGTTCTGTTAGTGCGCGTTTAGTACCTAAAATAAAAGTATATTTCTAAAATTAGTTTCACTTTTTTTTTTCCAAAACCATCTCACTAACCCTTTGGGTCGTAAGCACATTAATTACGTTAATGGAGAGGAATGAGAAAGGTAGAGATTAGAGAAAATGTACGCACATTTCCATGGTGTAATATCGTAAAACTATTTACCAAAGACCAAGGTCATTACACCCAACCGGGATTTGAACCCAGATATCTTCGTCTCGTTATCGGCAGTACAGATTACTGCGAGTATGTCGCCTTTGACTTAGACCATGTGGCGACCATCGGAGAGAGTTGTCTTAACCTAAATATACAAAATGCGAATTTACTATGGTTCTCCCTCTCTCACTCTCTACGTGTCATTATTTTAAATTTAATCGGTATTTTAGTCTATTTGGAGCTATCCCATTGAACTGATAAACTATTTACAGAACAAACAATTATTCATATCAATCAGCATCCTCATCTCGTGAGCACACAACACGTGTTCGTTTCCTCACACGTGCAAACAAACGTAAATAAACAGTTTGCACAAAGTTTCTGGAAGAGCCGGTTGATTTAATGGAGTCGTGAGTGAAATTGTGACTAGTGCATTTCTAATAGAATTCGGATGCTGTTTGAATATGTAAAGCTAATTAATAATGTATGTGCCTCAAAGTAAAGTAGCTAATTGAAACTAACTTGTTTTACAGGAAAGGTTTAATCATTTAAAGATGATTTTAAATTAAACTATCCGCACAGTAAAAAGTACTGTATATTTTTATTTATTCGAGGTGTTTAATGTGCACTCGCTGAACCAACTAGTTATATCAGCACACGAGAATTTCAATGAGCGAGAGCTAAAGAGCCTACCGGTTTTGCCGGCGAGGGTATTTACACATAACTTCCAGGGTTATTTTACATGCCACAATCGAATTGGGACAAACGGCTTTATTTACCAAATCCGTCAACGCCGGCTGGGCTTAAACCCACGAACATCGGATCCTGAGGTGAACACTTTGCCCCGAGACTACTAAGGTCGATGTAAAAAGTACAAACCAGTAAGATATCAGGAACATAAAATGTGCAAACAATACTAAATTAGGGCCGTTTCACACTGAGACACCAGTGACTGTTCTCAAAATGTATTAGTTTGAATTGCTGATTTTCGAACTGGTACACTGCAGTGTCTAACTCAGTCACATGTGATGAACTGTGTCCGGGTGAGTCACTGCTATAAATATATTGGTTACAATAGGAGCGTTCACACTGGGACTCTGCAGTGTCCGAACTCAGTCACATGTGACGAACAAGGTCACTGTTTCCGGGTGAGTCACTGCTATAGATGCATTGATTTCAATATGAGCGTTCACATTGAGACATCGACAGCAAACATTGAGTGTGATTCTGACAACTAGCAGCAGGCAGTCTTTTGTTGATTCGACGTCAAGCACACTGTTGTTTTTCTTGTTCTATTAATAAGCTTGGATTCGACAAACACTTAAGATTTATAAAATGCAGCTCAGTTTGTTGTCAATGAAGTGT
The DNA here is from genome assembly GCA_902155825.1 of Timema genevievae. NCBI lineage: Eukaryota > Metazoa > Arthropoda > Insecta > Phasmatodea > Timematidae > Timema > Timema genevievae. The sequence continues at coordinate 14,330 of CABFWO010006886.1, read as the reverse complement.
TGGACACCGGTGTTCCACCAGTTTTCATCAAAAACACCGGTGACGGTTTCAAGAGTTTCACTATGGTCAAGGTAAAACTGCAACCCTTTAGGGTAAACGTAGTGTACTTTAATAATGTTGTGGAGGGAAACATAAGTTGTATGACAATAACGAAACAAACAATCTGAATTAAAGGGTAAATCATACTGTTAAAACCTATGTATTAAATACAAATAGTAGGACGCATAATAACCCACCATATCAGAATTAAAGGGTAAATCATACTGTTAAAACCTATATATTAAATACAAATAGTAGGACGCATAATAACCCACCATATCTGAATTAAAGGGTAAATCATACTGTTAAAACCTATATATTAAATACAAATAGTAGGACGCATAATAACCCACCATATCTGAATTAAAGGGTAAATCATACTGTTAAAACCTATATATTAAATACAAATAGTAGGACGCATAATAACCCACCATATCAGAATTAAAGGGTAAATCATACTGTTAAAACCTATATATTAAATACAAATAGTAGGACGCATAATAACCCACCATATCAGAATTAAAGGGTAAATCATACTGTTAAAACCTATATATTAAATACAAATAGTAGGACGCATAATAACCCACCATATCAGAATTAAAGGGTAAATCATACTGTTAAAACCTATATATTAAATACAAATAGTAGGACGCATAATAACCCACCATATCAGAATTAAAGGGTAAATCATACTGTTAAAACCTATATATTAAATACAAATAGTAGGACGCATAATAACCCACCATATCAGAATTAAAGGGTAAATCATACTGTTAAAACCTATATATTAAATACAAATAGTAGGACGCATAATAACCCACCATATCAGAATTAAAGGGTAAATCATACTGTTAAAACCTATATATTAAATACAAATAGTAGGACGCATAATAACCCACCATATCTGAATTAAAGGGTAAATCATACTGTTAAAACCTATGTATTAAATACAAATAGTAGGACGCATAATAACCCACCATATCAGAATTAAAGGGTAAATCATACTGTTAAAACCTATATATTAAATACAAATAGTAGGACGCATAATAACCCACCATATCTGAATTAAAGGGTAAATCATACTGTTAAAACCTATATATTAAATACAAATAGTAGGACGCATAATAACCCACCATATCAGAATTAAAGGGTAAATCATACTGTTAAAACCTATATATTAAATACAAATAGTAGGACGCATAATAACCCACCATATCAGAATTAAAGGGTAAATCATACTGTTAAAACCTATATATTAAATACAAATAGTAGGACGCATAATAACCCACCATATCTGAATTAAAGGGTAAATCATACTGTTAAAACCTATATATTAAATACAAATAGTAGGACACATAATACTTCACCATATCAGAATCAATATTGTCACGTAGCTCTATTTCATTAGTTCCCAATTCTTGATTCCCAATTCTGAAAGTATTAATCTAATATGTTGTCCAAATAATACATAGTGGAGAATCTCAAGTTGTCTAAGGGCGATATTATACTTTCATATTTATTTTTATAAAAGTGCGTTTACATTAAAAATAGGTTGTATCTATCAAATAACTTTTATAAAATAATGTGTCATACAAAGATTTTATGAAACATTTTCGCTATATATGGAGGTGACCTGGTGGTCTAGGCCCTTCCTTCACCTCTGACAAGACGTGTATTAATCACAACTTGTGAACGTGTGGAATGCAAGGCCTCCACCGTGGTTCAGATCCCACGTTAAACCGTAGGTCCTTCATTTCATCTCACAATCACCCTACCATTACACATTAGCGTGTGTATAGCCCGAACGGGTAGTAAGACGCTGTGCTAATGATAATTATTTTCTCTCTAGAACATGTGCTAGGTATTCATAAAATATCGCGAAATTTGGACATTGTAAAGAAGTTGAAAATTTATTTGTAAAGTATGGATATAACGTTTTCCTATACGAAACATACGACCGCCTCTATGCTCTATTAGTCAGAGTTCCTGGCTACAGATCCAGAAGTCCTGGGTTTGATCCCAGGTGCCTCAAGATTTTTCTGTAAAGTAGTGAGTTTGAAACGGGGTTAACCTCGCTTGAACAAATGAGGAATTACTTAAATAAAGAAGTAAAGGATCCGGTCTATAAACTGAGATTAACGGCCGCAGGGCTCTCTGTGCTTACCACATGACACCTTTTGGCCGTAAATGTTGGCACTATCTTCGCCAACATGCGGCGGCCGCTTGTTCAGTATAGCTCGCTTGCGGGTTGATTCCATGGAGTTTTTATAGATACAAAATCCACATTCATATAAGTCAGTGTGCCCAGTCAGGATTCAAACCTCGACCTCCTCGTCACTAGAAAAACATATTAGCCAATACTAACGTCATTTTATACATGTCCTTATGTCCTCTATCTCAAAATAATACGTCATTTAAATAAATTTAGACTACCATCTTTGATGAAAAATCGACCTGAGATGAGATTTAATAGATTTGTCTTAAACTTGTCTTGCTAGACACATAGTTTTTAAAGATTCCAAAAACATACGTATAATGTAATTTTTTGGGTCTTTGACACTTGTGAAGTGTTTTATCTCGAACACGTGTGAGTTTTGAAACATTCTTAATGTCTTAACGCTCTTGTGTACCCAGTCCTGATGGGAAACTGGGTCAATATTTGTAAGGGTTAAATCATCCCCCTTGAAACAACTCTACGGCAACCCCTCAGTTTGACGTGGACCTTCTGAGATTTACATCTTCCTGTGTCTACACAAATAATGGCTCCAAGAGCTCTTTTGTAAAGAATATTATTAATAAACTAGCATATATGAAGATTAGAGTAGACTTACTATTACTATACTAGGGGTTTTCAAAGGTCACTTTTTAAATGCAAAGCAAAATCGAATAAAAGATTGTTGCTTTTGTCGCATAAAACTACATTTAACTTTCAAATTATCCAGCTAAAGAGATTGATTTAGAGAAAAAAAATTGTAGGGTACACCCCAAAGACTTTCTCTCTCTTTATTCTTAAATTAAACATACTTACTAAAAAAATCGTTAAATTTGCTAAAGGAAATAATATTAATTTTTGCAAAAACACTCCATCAAAGTGAATAAATGTAATAATATACAATGTTATATAAACATTGAGAAAAGGAGAGCATCGCTGTATACTTAAGAGCATAACAATCAGTTTCGTATTTTAAAATGCTTCATAAAAAAATACGTTTTCTTAATGCTCAAAAATTATTGGTTTAAGAAATATATGTTCTAGATTAAAATATATTTAATTTTAATATTACTACAACTTTTCAATGATAAGTTATTTCGTATTTCAAATAGTTGAGGATATATGATCAAAATTGGACATTTCTGCTTATGTAAGGTGCCCTTAAATTCATTTTGTTTATAATTTAAAGCAATGTTTGTATCCTAAATTTAATAAAAATTGTTTAGAGTAGTAGTTCAGAAAATAGATTTTTTCCCTTTTTGTCCATTAGTAAACTACCCTTAATTTTAAGATTGGATGTATAATCCCAAAAACTTCTTGGGGGAACCCTACCAAACCCCTATATACCAAATTTTAACCCGATCGGTAAAATGGTTTCGGCTCTAGTCTAAGAGAGAGACAAACAGACGGCATCGCAAAACTCATTTTTTCCGTTTCAGGGGGTCATAAAACATCGACATTTATCAAAATCTCGCGTTTGATTTTTTTTGACGATCACTATACTCCCCTCTCAGAGGGTTCGAGATAAAGTAAAAAGCAATGTATTATTTTAGGCCGACACATTTGAATCGATCTATGATTATGTATATATTTTATTTAATCACTAGTCAGTGCTAAAATAATGTTTAGTATATATTATAAAGATAAATATATGTTGAAATATGTAATATTAATAATTAATGTATATTAATATTTCAAATCTGCTCACAATATATCAAAGTTTTCTCCTTCCTTTGAAATGTTTCGAAGATGCGAAGGCTACTGTGGATGTCGAAGCCGAAGCAAAATAGATTTGGACTTTGACCCCGACATTTTGAAACGTTTCACACCCCTATACGATATAATGATGTATATATGTTGAAAGATGACACCTGAACACGAGAACCGAACCCGGAACTTTCGATTCAAGTATCCAGGTGTCATTTGCTGACATCTATTCCATTGAATATGTGTAAAAACCTGCTATTGGTACCAAATATTAGTTTAATATGTGATGACTGATAATTATGGTAGTAATATTATAAGACATACCAAACGTCTACAAAGAAAAGTATGGTCAACAATCAAAACAAGGATACCAATAGTTTCACAGAATATTTCAATTAAATGACAATTATGTACATTTAAGTGTGTTGTGTTTTAAAAATATCAACTTATTTAATATTTATGTGTAACTTTTAGGGGAGATTTTCATGGAATCAGGTCTTATGCTTGTCCCAATATTGACAAGGGCGATAAACACTATCTAACATAGTTGTAATCCACATTGGTGGACGCGGGGGCTAAGGTGTCATTTTATTGACCTCGTCTGGCTTGGTTTTCAAGGACGAGACTATCGGGGTTTGAATCACGGCTGGTTTAAATGAAGTTTGTTTGACTTATGGGGGTTTTCTATCTCTTTCTATCCACGCAAATGTGAGTACATTTCCTCATCCCTGCCCCATTAGTTTTAATACTCGGATATCCTAGGCGTATAGCAAGACGTGGAGCAGATTTTTTTTATATAGAAAAAGGTTTAGATTTGCGATTTAAACTAATATAAGTAATGTTTATTTAGTGCTGATATATAAGTTACAGTATACATTAATATATTGTTTAACTACTACATAGTAATGCACGAATTTTTATTAAGATTACGAATAGTGTTTTACGTACACTCAACCTAAAGACCCAGGTTCGACTTTGACCAGACGCACTATAAGGTGTTTTTCAACATTCTGGTTTACTTTTCTCCCTTAAGATGAATGTGGATGTGTTTATTTAAAATTGACCCTCCTCGTTTTGTTAATTCAGGTAATTGACTCTAGGAAACCGTTGAAGCTCAGAGCTGATAATAGAATTGATACTATAGGATGTCCCACACGCACAGCACTTCAAGGTCTGTGTGCACCACCAGACCCTATGCATAGTTTCAACAAATAAACCTTTACCAATCGGCTAGTGGAACTATGAATATAGGGCTGGTGGCACACATTTCAAACACAAGACTCTGAGATACCGTGATTTTGGGACCGGTTTTATTTGGGACAACCTTCATGAAACACAACAAAGGTTACGTGTCATTTTAGTCATATTTTTCAATATTCTCAAATGAATGTTTTGTAAAAGGGGGCACACAACTTCCTTCGACCAACTAGAAAGTCTTCACTAGGGAAAGGTCAGCCCAAATTTGGTTACTGCATTATCGAGTGGCACCTCCCTAATAATTATCAAATAAAACCGCGTGTTTATGAACTGTTAGTGTGGTATTAATTATTGGCGCTCGCTCGCCTACAATCACGTGGTGTGGTGGGGAGGGGGGGGGTGGGGTGGGCACGCTAGGACTGGAGCCAAATTCCTGTTCGGGCCACGGACAGAGGTGTTGCACGAGTCAAAATATGATGCGATTCACTTCCAGAGTTGACACTAAGAGCTCTCTTTCTTCATGCAGTGAAAATTAAACACTACACTTTACTTTCTCCACTAGATTAACTCGTTAAAGCACAAGAACATATGCTACAGGAGTGACAAGGAATTTTGACTGGTCTTGGATAAAATACTGTCTATAACAATATCTCAAAGAAAATTTTAGGATTTTATATTTTGATATTGACTGACTACATCAGCACACAACTTATAAAAGAACTGAATCTAAAACAGACACAACATTCAGCCCCCAGGCGTTAATTGATCACTGAGAAAGGGAAACCCGCATTTCACCAATGATAAATGATTCGGTCATACCGGGAATTGAACCCAGTGTCCTTAGCTCAGTTAGCAGACACGCCACCTATTGAGCTAAAGTGTTGGGCGTTGGGAAAATAGCTAAATAAATACAGCCTCACTTTATAACCAAACGCTTTTATTTTAACTCCATGTCCTACTATACTAACCGTTCAGGTTATACGCGTATCACTTAATTACTCTAATTGGTTTGGGTCCAGTAAAGTTGTATTTAAAGGGAGTGTACCCACATTTGCGTGGAGGGAAAATGTAAAACATTCAGGGAAAACCACCCTCAGTCACCCGACCAGGATTCAAAACCTGATCTTCCCGTCATCGGCATTCAATTCTATTGCGATAGTGACGCATTATACTGTTCTACCACCGAAGCGTGTGACAAACCAAATTAATCTGCTGCCTATAAAGTATCACAAATTGATACGTATCCACAAGATCAGTACTGACGCTGGCATCAATTTCAATTGAGTTAAAAATGACAGCCTTGACACAGGAATCGAGCCCGGAACATTTGGCTTTGCGCTCCAATGATCCATCCTGGCTCCTTTCGTATCGGGGCCTCTTTTCACTTTTTATATTCGACGAACCAGAATGGCTTATTGGTAGAGCGTTGGGCTAAAGGTCCCAGGTTAGATTCCCGTGTCAAGGTGCAATTTGCATTTAATTCAAATTAATAAATGAAAATTGATATTGATGGTATTGGGTTACTAAGCATCCTACTTTGGTGATCGCACAGTCTAGGAAACCACAATCACAATAGACTGAATTTACAGTGACGAAGAATGTCCAAGTTTGGAATCTTGGCTGGTTGTTTTGTCACAAAGATTTATTATTGTGTTTTCTCCATCCCCTAGATCCGTAAGCGTAGGCTCATTTTTTCTAAGTCACTCTTCCAACCTCTACCTATCAGACTAAATCGTTAATTACCTAAGGGCAGAACGAACCAACAAAATGATAGATTAAAATTGTCTTTTTATATCAGGGATCCACACGAACAAGTAAACTCCGAAGCAATAAATTCATTAATGAACTTAAATAAAATTAAAACATTTACTTTGAACACTATTCTTGACCATCAAGTTTAGTTCCTTGCAGTGACATTTATTTTTCTTTGGTCTGATTAAATATTTCTGAGTACAAGCTTAAACATCTAAGACTTAGTCCACTCAAAAGATAACTTTAAAATGTTTGATAAAATATAGTAATAAATGTGCACCTATTGTGTAAAAAAAAGGGGGCTTACTCACAAAATGTATATTGCTCAGCAGACAAGAAAGAATGATTTTTCAAACATATTATTTATTATAAAATTACTTATTTTAACAAGTTACTGCTGGTTACATATATAAAGTAACAAATCGAGAACTAGCCTATGCTAGTATTATTATTATTTTAATTTTTTTAAATCATATTAGAAATCTATAAGTTAGACCTATTTTACAAATTAGATTTAGAGGACAAATTTGGGGCCAAATAATTTTCTATGTGCTAAAACATTGTTATATACAAGATTACTACACAATTTTTATAGATATTTATATTTTACATTAAGAGAACATCTTTATGGAGAAAAAAGAAAAAACCTATTTTTGTAATCACTAACAATCAAGTCTAAAAAATAATAAATAACAGTTATTATGTTTTGCTGAATGATATGAATCTGAAAGCAAAGATCATAACTAAAGTCATACTGTGGAAATTTCCCACGCTAGTTTCATTATGACAAAATGGATCCAAGTGGTAAATTATACAGTTTTAAATATCATTTTTGGAATGATCAGTTAAACAGCAAAAAAGAGTATAAGTGGCAGATAGACTCTTTTAACTTAGTACGAGCATTAATGTGTGTTGCTTATCCCCTCTCCTATAATCTCTTGTATTGGACATACACTTATCTCTGTCGTATCACGTAAAACACTTATAAACGTTTCGATGCAGCTAACCCATTTCTCCTAAAAGGTTAGTTGACCCCTTTTTACAAAATAGGTGCGTATCGTTAGTAAAATAATGTATTTGTGTTAGATGAACCCCAAAATGTTTACTTTTAAATATTGTCTTATAATACTTCCTATTCAATACTTTGAATTAATCAACTAAAATGGAAAAGGAAGTCGATACTAATGTATATGGCGCCCAAATTTCTTTTTAAAAATTTTCAAGGGTGTTAAAAGGATTCTTATGTTGAAACTTGTGGTCTTACATATGCTTTATTTGAGATTTATTTGTTTCATTTTGATTATTCACTTGTAACAAATATTGCTTTCTCTACGTTTCGACAAGATCACACCAAAATTAACTTGAATGTTTACCTCTTTTCACGGCGTACTTGTGCTTTAACATTATTCCTTATTTAATGTACTCACATGTCTGTGTCATCAATAAAAATCTATTTGGTCTGCACTCCAAACATATTTTATACCTTATAAGATGATTAAGGAAACACATAATGTTACTATACTTTACAGCAGTTTCATTGAATTCTGTCTCATTATGGTGATATACATTCTAAAACAGACAAACACAGTTCAAGTATTTGTTAAAATTAGGAAATTATTTCTAAACGTTTTAAAATGGAACTGCAATAAGAAGCTGTGGCTGCATTATAAAATCAACACCCATATTTCAAATAAGCCCTACATTAGAAAATCATCACCCTTGTTTTAAGTCAGTCCTACTTTAGAGAATTAACACCTGTCTTTTAAATAATCCCTTCATTGGATAGTTATCACCCCTGTTTTAAATAAGGACTAAATCAGAAAATTAACACCTACATTAGAGAATTATCCCCCTGTTTTAAATAAAGCCTAGATCAGGAAAATAATTACTTATTTAAAAAAAATTCAACCCTACATTAGAAAATTAACCTCCGTGTTTTAAATAAGCCCTACATTAAAAAATAATCACGTCTATTTTAAATCACTCAACTATAGACAAATCACTATCATTATCCTTTAGTTTTTAGACGTTCAGAAAGCCTTAAGTGCTTAAGTGGTTTTAATATTTAGATTTCCTTGATGGCTCAACGTTTAAATAAGTTGTAAGTATTTCCTTGTTTAAAGACTACCACAAACTGTTTAAAAGATTGTATTTATTTGAATATTTCTTTTCCATCATTGTTTAGGTTTATATACATTTACTATTTCTTATACGTTTAAAGAATCATCCTTGTTCAAAAGTTAAATAATAATACATTAATTAATATTAGCACCGTGTCTTACTACTTGTTCGGGTTATACACACTTACGCTAATGTGAAATTGTATGATGATTGTGAGATGAAATGGAGGACCTACAGCTTAACGTGGAATCCGAACCATGGTGGAGGCCTGGCATTCCTCACATTCACAAGCTGTGATTAATGCACGTGTTGTCAGAGGTGAAGGAGGGATTCGGCAATCAGATAGATATGTGCCGGGACCGAGGATTGAACCCTGGACCCCCAGCACAGAGGTCCGACACTTTACCCCTAGACCACCAGGTCCCCTGCTTTAAATAATAATTAAAATAAAATCATAAATAAATTAAATTGTAACAAATTATTATATTTCTATATTTATGATTTTAGTTAAATAATAATTAAAATAAAATCATAAATATAGGAATAAAATAATTTGTTACAATTTAATCATTCCTAATAATAAATACATAATATAGAACATTTTAAATACTAGTAATATATATTTCCTAAACAAGGTGTGTAACCTTCCTTTACACTGAAAGGTATCAAGAATACCTTGTTTGGTTCCACTATAGTGTAGTTTATAAGATAGCGCAACAATGAAATATGTCAAGGTAAAACTGATTGATATCTTTCATCAGGGTAAACGGAGTGTACATATCCTCATCAATGTAGACCATATGTATTCAGTGTATGCAACTTTTGTATTTTTCATATTTTAAAATCAAAATATATTATCATACATACAATAAACAAACATTAATTTGGAGGGATCATCCCTCCAAATTAATTATATATATGTCAAATACTTATCCAAGATATCCGCATATTTACACTAACTGGGTAGGGATGAGGTAGGTATAATATAGAGAAAGTGACATTTGCATGGAGAGAGAGAGTAGAAAGCCATTTAGCTAAAGATCATGTTTACTACACCAGATCAAAATTCAAGCCCGGATCTTCTATCACCGGCAATTCAATCTATTGCAGAGGGATCATTTAGATCATGTGATCACACTGATACGGGTTATATAATGTTATTTCCTTAGTTGACTTTAAAAATAACTTAAAATTGTGAAGTTCCATCCCTGTGGGCTTAGCGGTAAGATTGGTCGATTTACAGGTATAAGGAATTCTTGTTCACTACCATGTAGTTGTGACAAAGATATTTACTATTCTAATAAAAATTCATCCTGCTACTAAATTAGTAAATATCTAGAAATTAGAGAGAGCTGGGTAAGTTTAATATCACTGCTCTAGACTAAGTTAGTAAGTATAGTGCTGGTATGTCTTTAGAATGTTCATTTAAATAACACAGTAAATAAATTCAGAACAGAACGTTTAACCAAACACACACAAATATTGTATGTGAAATGTGTACACTAAGTTGACCCTTGAAGATAAAAGTCTTACCTTGATAAAACACACCATGATCCTATCTTATAAGCTGTGCCATAGTGGAACAATGTAAGTTGGCTGCCTTTCAGGTTAAACGAAAGGCAGATTAGTATAATGACAAACCCACATACTTATATTATATTAGATATCGCCTAGAATCAAACAAGTCTTTCATCATTGGCAGTTCTCAATGGGCCCTACTATGAATAATATATTAAAGTGTAATGTTTAGGTTCATTTAATCGACGAAAAATAGTGTTTAAATGTAAGGCCTATGTAAATATTATTATTGGTTTTTAAAGATTGACTTATAAGTTAAGATAAATCTTTAAAATAAAACAACAATATACGTATTATGTAAGCACGTTTGATGCGACTAAAGAATCTGGGGTATGAGTTAGTCCACTTTTTTATCTTTCTCGAGCCAAGTAGAAAATGTGGAAACGCAATATTTACGAGGTATTTATTGCTACCACTTAGAGGACACGCCAACTATACCACAAAGCTTGTTCCTTTCTTGTCGGTGGATCTTTTTGTATGCTAATGCCAGTAATATCCGAACATCTATTCTCTTCGCCCGTTTGATACGTCAGGAGATGCAATCATACAGGACCATTATGCCAGCCAATCAATAAGGATAAAATACTCTCGTTTTTGAACACGAGAACAAAAGCCATTACTGAAACACGAGCAATTGAAATGAATCAACTCACTTCACTTTGTAAAATCTCTTTCACGAATTGCTTTCGTGACCTTGATAACAAGATTCTGTTTGCCTGTGTCAGAACAACATATAATTTTTATGTGGAGTGGGGTTATTTTGTAATGTAATTTTTAAAAATTGTGATTTTTTAACACAACTATACATATTTAAATCTGTGAGTCGTGTTCAGTTCTAAGGCATTTTTTTATCAAACAATTCATATTTAACACATGATTTTGCTAAATATGGTAATGATAATGCTATATGTATTAAATTATTTATTTGGGTTAAACTATCGACACTTAACCTGTAAATAGTTAATACAAGATTTGTTTTATTTCTATTTATTTCACTCGTTTGTTTTATCAATATCAATATTAGGCGTTGAGTTACAAAATAAAGACAACGTATGAGTAAAAAGTGCAGTTAATAGGTACAAAATAAAATTACCACGTGTACCAACAATCTCGATTTAAACTCTGTCATACCTTGACTATTTTAATCAACCATTTACCAAAAGGACTAGTTTTTTTTAGTATTTCTTATCTTGATAAAGGTGATAATAATTTAATATATGGACTAGATAGTCACTGTGTGTATACATATGTATAAAAATAGTTTTAGTGATACATTTTAGTAAATAGTACTAGTAATTATAATCTATTACTTTTTTTTTACAGATACTCATGCAATATTATTTTTTTATAAAAAGAGACACACCCCTTTACAACTCCACAAAATGTTGTACCCTAACCTATTAAATGTCTATAAGTGTAACTCACCCTCCAGCCACTAATATCATCTGCATCTCGCAGGTGTCCGTGAAACTTCTCCCTCCCCCTACCACTCACATCGTGACAACACCGGCCATGTGTGTCACATGGTAGGTTAGTTAGGCACACACCCCCCTCATAGCGACACCCCTGATCACCTGGATCACCGTCATTATCAGCATCATCATCTTCATCCTCCAGGGAGATATCACCCCCTCGCCCCCACTGACACACACACACAAACACACGTGGAGTCGAGCACACACGTCAAACCGTTCGTGGGAGTATAACCAAGCACGTTAAATACCTTGAATGAATGGATAAAAAATGAAAAATGAGTAGAACCATAGAGGGCAAGGGGGCGTGGAGGGGGGTGATGACAAGCGACGAGACAACGAATAAAACGTTTGATAATTTAAAAAAAACTCGTGCTGGGGTATATTTTATCTCCTCTCCCCCTCCCCCTTTTGAGAGAAGAAGTCTAGTTGGTACAAAACAAAACACTGGCGTGACGCGCGACTTTGGCCCGGGACGGAGAGAAACAAGATTTTCAGTTCTAGTTGTGGCTAGTTGCCGGTCAGAGGCGCGGTAAAAGGCGGGCCCACTGCGCCACATGGGGGAAGCCCGACGCTTGCTTGGCGTCCACGCCAGAACAGAGTCGATAGCAAGCGGCACGCGTACCAATCGCGCCTGCACGGAACTGAGTGTTGGGGTACCAACCCCCACAGACAGGGAATACGTCATGAAACAGCTGAGCGCCTCGCGCTTGGGTCGGGTAGAGTTTGTTGGAAGGGGGAGGTTAAACGCTTTTAAAGCTCCACGACCCTTACGTCTGTGGTGGTTTGTGAATGTGTGTGTGAGGTTGCCTACTATAAAGTACAATAATTATTTAGAGATGCTAGCATCTCTTGAAGCAACATTATCTATTATGTAGGGATAAAGAATCCCGTAAAGTACAGTAATTATTATGTGGGGATTTGAATTCTCATAAAATACCATAATTATTATGTGGGGATAGGGGGACTCCCATGAAATACCATAATTATTATGTGGGAATATGGACTCCCATGAACTACCATAATTATTATGTGGGGATAGGGACTCCCATGAGATACCATAATTATTATGTGGAGATATGGACTCCCATGAAGTACCATAATTATTATGTGGGGATATGCACACATGAAATACCATAATTATTATGTGGAGATATGGACTCCCATGAAATACCATAATTATTATGTGGGGATATGCACACACATGAAATACCATAATTATTATGTGGAGATATGGACTCCCATGAAATACTATAATTATTATGTGGGGATATAGACTCCCATAAAATATCATAATTATTATGTGGGGATGTGCACATCCATGAAATTCCATAATTATTGTGTGGCGTTTCTTTATATATATATATATATATATATATAAAATGTATTAAAGAGGCCACCACTGTTATATAATGTATTAAAGATTGGTCTGCTTGGGAAAAAAAAAGCTATTTATGAACTTTCTTTAAATTATTTATATTTGTAAAAATAAATATATGTTCTAATTTATAATGAAAAACTATTCCCAAATACCCATTTTGAACTCAATCAGCAAGACATTTTCTAAATATTTCCAATTTTCTAAAATTAATTTTAAGTAAACTACCCTCAAGTAATCTAATTTAGGAAAACCAACAAACATTCTTTACTATCATGTAGAACAGTCTCCAAATACTAATTTTGAACCAGAGCCCGAATTTTGATGAACTAAAAACTATCAAAACATGACCTATAAAATGATCTAATAATTATATAAAATGACTCCAAATTTTCAAAAAATGACCTTAATATATGAACAAAGAGGTGTAATAAATACAAACGATTAAATCAAACACGTACTTTATAAATGTAAACCAAAAAATTGTCCATGCACCGAAGTCTTTAACAACTGAATCTTGCTCTGGTAAATATAATATTGATCTACAAATATCTGCTTCAGGAGTAATAGCTACTCCTTCCTAACGAAACCCTCTCTAACCTAGTTGCAGTGTCTCACCAGGAACGTGTATTTTACAACCAAACAAGCAAAGAGGATACAAAGCTGACTAACTACATTATCTTCTCATTCCGACAATTGGGTGTTGGAATATTTTATGCATTTATAACATATCGATAGCATTATTATTATTATTATTATTATTATTATTATTATTATTATTATTATTATGATTAGTAGTGATATTTTACTATATTATCAAAATGTTCGGGGTCTGCGAACCAAAGCAAGGGAATTATTTTCTAATGTTTGTTTG
>CABFWO010006885.1:0-30319 GCA_902155825.1 Timema genevievae | reverse complement strand
GTCGAGTAGTTTAGGCGTGAAAGCGTAACAAACAAACAAACAAACAAACAAACTCACATTCGCATTTATAATAGTATAAGGATTACTAAAAGTTACTTGCTTAGGGTTATACAATAGGACATGTTAACACCAACATTGGTGCACACGTAGACTAAGAGTAAGTTTCACCTTGCTTAGTTTGTCAATGTCGTAGAGTTCAAAATTCAAATCCAGGTTGAGTGTACTGAATGTTTGGGATTTCCTTATTGTTTTACAAATCCTTAATCAAGCAAATTTGAGTACAACTCTAATTATTCACAGACTTCCTTTCTATTTTATCTTAAAATATACATTTACTAAAAACTTGTAAGTTTAGTGAAATTATATATATATATATATATATATATATAGTAGAAACACTACCATAAAGATCATTAATTAAATAAGAAACACTTTAATTACTTATTCTATGGCATTAGGAACTTTTATTACTGAAAAAGAGAAATATCTCTGCCACCTCCACCAAAGATCATAAGAATCAAATTATTTTTCACAGACCTAAATTAAAAGGTATAATATATATATTTGCTTATAGCTCAGAAATAATTGAATTTAAAAAAAAACTTCAAATAAAAGATTTTCACTTTTAATAATACTAAAATTGTACAATGATAGGTTATTTTGTATCTCAAATAATAATTGCGGAGAAATTATCAAAATTGGAAAATTTCCCTTATGTAAATTACCCTCAAAGTCTTTTCCATGAAAAAATGAGAGTTTACATCTTGCTTCTAATAAAAAGTATTTAGATATAAAATTTAGTCCAAATCGTTAGAGCGAATTTTGAGAAAATCAATTTTTTAACATTTTGTTCTTGAGCAAACTACCATTAAATATAGGGTTATACGTCTATGTCCCAAAACCCTAAGAAGGACCTTATGAAAACCCGAGATACCAAGTTTGAGCCCAAACAGTAAAATATTTTAGGTCCCATCCCGAGGTACAGAAAGACAGAACAATGGCATTAAGTAAACATTTTTTTAGCTTCAGAGGGTCATGACACGTTGACATTTATCAAAATCTCGAGTTTTATTTTTTGATGATCACAATACTTTCTCTTCGAGGTGTCAAGAGAAAGGAAAAAATAACTCCAGAATAAATGCGATGAGGAAAGATTGAAATATTTCAAAATAGTTATTTACATGAATAATATATATTTTCTTATCTACCTATTAAAATGCAAGTTCCATCTTTATTATGAGGGTAAATTATATAATTTAATGTTGGTTTTTACTATAGTTATAATAGAAATGGGAAGATTCAGGATGGGAATTATTTGGCCTTGATGCTTACTGCTAAAAATCATAAAAAGATGAAATCATAAATAAAAATTTTAAAAATATGTACACAATATCTATTCTATAATAAATTACCATTTTAATGAATTTAGTTTAAAAGTACCTTAAACTGTTAAACTCGTCATTATATCTAGATATATTAATAAAATGAAGAGTTTATTTCTTATGAGTATTGCGCAATATCTACCACAGGCAAAGGACTGAAATTTTAAAAACTATTAGCCTCTGTGCACGAACATAAGAACCTTGAATACGGAATTTTAAAATTTTAATTTACATTACACCCACAATTATTAAATTATAAACATTTTTTTCCCAGGAAACAACAGGTAACCTTCTTCAAATACTAATATAGACAATTAGATTGACCTTTGACCTTTATCAGTAGGCACAATAATACGGGCGTGAATTTGGTATTTTCTGGTTTCTAAGTACACGGTAAAGGTTCTAATCTCTGACAACTGTACTTTGATTTAATTCTTAATATATATTTACTAGTAGCTCTCCATTTTTTAATTAATTATACTTCCAATATTTCTACCCCATTATTTTAAATATGCGCTAGGTCCGGATGGGTTGTAAGATGCACATAACAAAAGCCACCTATGTGGGTTTTCTAAATAGGGATTGAATTGGAGTCCCAATTGCTTTTATCCTTGAGATAAAATTTCATGAATTAAACTAGTGGCGTGAAGGGGGTGATTTTAAAACATCTAAACATGATTCGGAGCTAATTATATGAGTATCAAGAGACAGTGTTCTCAAAAATGAAAATTTAACAAAACGTAAGATTTATTTGTAGTTTAACCCATTGACGAGAAACATTATATTCTTAGCAAGTGTATTAAACAAAACCAAAATGAAAATTTAGCTGATGAATATGAAATGGGAGTAGGTCTAAATTGTATAACATTTATCTATTTTTATCTCGGATATTGATGATTCAAATTGTTAATAGCAAATTGCAGCCAAATCACAAATAACCAATTTTAATTTTTAGTATATAATATTAAGAAACAAATGGTAAAAATTGTAAAAATAACAGGGGCACCCGTGTACATTAAGGTTGAAAAAAATAATTTCAATTATTAAATGTTGCTCTTTTCATCAGATTTAAAAATAACTTAATTTGAGAAAACACTTTCATTTTTAAATGTTATACATTTCTTAAAGTGATAATATTTCCAGTTTTTTCTTTATATGGTTATTTCAAAATAGTTGTGATTGTTCTTTTTATAGCTGTAGGAAAGAAAGTATTATTTTCAGGACAGTCATTATAAGAATAAAAATTGTACCAGGTGTAAGAGAATTGTTCTTTTTATTTTGTATAGCTCAAGGATTCTAAATGGCCTCAGCCAGATCATATATAGTTAAGCATAACCAAGCAATCTTTTAAGGTACGAGAAAAATTCTCTAAATGGTCTGGTAGGAATTTAATTTAATTTAACTATGTAGAACAAAATATGAAACTGTTTTATGACACTCACATACACAAAGGAGGTTTCTTTAGATTACCTTGCAGGGCAATAAAATAACATTTAATATAATTAGGGCTAGAATTAGTGTTTCGTAATTAACTGTATTGTAGAAGTGAAAGTTTTTTCCTTACCTACTTCTTCTAAGTACCCGATTGAGTAATATTGTGAACCATGTATGAATAAACACTGATAGTATTTTCAAACTTTATCCGAATCTGTGGCCGCAATGTCTAAGGCGTCATTCTCACACTATAATAAACTGCCAATGATGGGGAGATTAGGGCTCAAATCCCGTTCAGGTGCACTGAGAGTTTTTTTCCTAAAGAGGAATTCCACTCTCTATCCACTCACATTTGGTTACACTTCTTCTAGAAAAATAATATAGCATATAAGAAATCAGGACCTTAGTCTCATCTATTTTGAGAGTGACGCCTTAGCGGGCTATAATTGTTATAAGATTGGTGTTACCCGTCTCAGTGGCCGCATGGTCTAAGGTGCTTCCCTTGTAATAAACTAAACTTACAAAGACGGGGAGACTGGGGTGTAAGCCCGGTTGGGTGTACTGAGGGATGTTTTCTAAAATGGTTTTTCACTCGCCCTACACGCAAATGTGAGTACACTTCCTCTAAATATAACCTTCCTTATCCCATACACATAGAAGTAATTAGTAAGTAGGCGTGTTGCCCGAATGGGTAGTAAGACGCGAAGCTATAAAAGCCAGTGTGTACTGTATGTATTAGATTAATAATTAATACGTATAGAATCATAATTGATTTTAATGTTGGGCCTACGTCACATACTGCTACAAATATACAATATTTGATTTGGGTACTAATATGAAAGATATAAGTTGGCATTGAAAGAAAACAGGAAACGGTTCTAAAAATACATCCCTCAGCCTACCTGACTACTATCCTAATCCTAAACTCCATGACACCGACAAAGCAAGGGTGGACTGAGCCAGTGGGACACCAGGGAGAAATCCCGGTTATCCGGTTTGATTTGAACATTTGGAAAAATTTTAAAACTTAAATCAATATTTTCATTCAATACTAAATTATTATATTTTGCTATTAGATATTAATCAAAAGGTTTAGTGAGTTAGTCTAAAGCACCCATAATTCATCAATTGTGATAGCATTAAATTTAAAAAAATCCTTTTTGATGTTGTTTATAAACCAAAATTTAATCATCTTTTTTAGTGATTCACACAAATAATATGTGAAGGATCTTATTAAAAACTTTCATAAAACAGCATCTTTTCTCATATCAATAGAAAGTATAAACTCATAATTGATAGTGTAGCTGTAATGGTTAAGGGATAAAATTAACTAATAATAAAGACAACATTACTTCAGTGGTAGTATTATTATGTGCTAAGCTATAACATATTTGTAGTCCTGGGAAGCTTCAAATCTATACCCTGACCATAAACTAGACATTTTTAATAATGGCCAATCTTGGTAGTCTTGGGAAAAGATGCTCACCTCAGGACTTAATCATCATGGGTTCAAACCCAACCAGGGTCGAAGGATTTTTTCGAGAAATAAAAATTCGTAGCACGACTTCCTTTGTATAGGTAAGTAAAGCTGTAGGTCCCATGTCAACTTTGGGATGTAAGAATACCCCGCTTGCTTAGTGGCTTAGTGAAAATACCTTTCCAGGTAATATTGGTAAGTTATTTCGCTCTTGCTCATAGAAATGCTCATATACTGATGTAATCAGTCGGTTCAGAAAGTGCATGGTAAATACCTAAATAAATAAGATACATTCTTAGACTGTAGGCCTACCACTAGCAAACGTAGCTGCTATAATTACTGATGACATAATCCAAGAATTAAGTATTGTGCTAGGGTTTTTTTAATACAAAGCACTCATATACACTTCAATAGTGGACGTGAAATTCTGGGAGTTGAATTACTTTTCAAAAACCAACCCCCAAGTTAGAAAGTCCGAGATTAAAACCATTGCTTCTCCATCATTGGAAATTTGATAAATCATAACTTGACACCCGAAATTATTAATTGAGAATTTATACTGTTGAATATTTAGAAAACCCGTTTTAAGCAAATACATATATATATATCTTAACCCATTAATTTATGGAACATTAAATTTACCAATATATACCAGACCCTATCCACTAATAGCTGAATCATCTTAAAGCAACCAAGCTGGATAAAAAAGTTTATTCAGTAATCTTCATTGAATCGTTTATAGGATCCATTGATTGACCAGTTAGCTATACACTTAGTTTTCCATTTTTTCATCTATTTCTTGTATTTAACGTGCACTTTCTGAAACTATTGATTAAATCAGCAGACAAGAACTTCCATGAGATAGTGTGAAAGGTTACAAATTTTGCTGAGAAAGGTATTTTCACATAAATTCTAGGGTTCTTTGACATGCCATAATCGGCATGGGATTGACGGCGATAGTTCTACTGCAATCAACATTTTTATCGCTCAAGAAATATAAGTTGGTCTCTATTGGAATCGAGCCCACAAACATTGTGTCCTGAGGCGAACAATTTACAGCAAGATCACTAAGGTTAATAAATGAAATGCATGAAGATTCAAATAAATATAAGAAAATTAATTAAAACACTATTAACCTAACTATGGAAAAGGTTTAATAAATTGAAAACAGAAAAAAGAAGGATTGAGATCTTTTCATTCAGCTTGCAACTATTAATTACTCACTCGTGCATTTAGTATCTATAGGTGGACTATATATTTAACAAGATAATTAGTTACAGAAAATAAAAGTTTAATTCCATAGTATGGCCAGGCACACTTATCTGAAAACATGTACCTCAATTAACACATTATATATATAGAACTAAGGGTGCCTGACTACAGCAACAAAACTCGTAGTTGCAAGCTTAAAAAAAAAAGCTAATACTTGTTTTTCTGTTTTTAATTTATTGGGTTATTTGTAATAGAACATTTTAAAATTATTTTTCAA
Organism: Timema genevievae; assembly: GCA_902155825.1. NCBI lineage: Eukaryota > Metazoa > Arthropoda > Insecta > Phasmatodea > Timematidae > Timema > Timema genevievae. The sequence goes on along the minus strand of CABFWO010006885.1, from coordinate 24,537 downwards.
ATTATTTTGTGAAACATAGATAGCCACACATGCGTGACATGTCAAGCTTGAAATTATAGCACTTCAAATCATTAAATTGTGCTATATTGTTCCTCTATTAGATCCATGGATAACTTAAGGTAGCTAAGAACACTTCCTGAGATTTGATATTAAGTTTATTTAGATAAATGAAGCAGATTAAAAAAATAGTGATAACTAACAAATACTGGTTCTACACATTACCCTCTATATTCCACCGTCAGATAAAAATATAGTAAAATAAATCTTATTCTATGAGCTAGTATAAGCCCGCACATACACGGAAAAGTTGGCACATTGCCAATTTCAGAGCCAGGTGATGTTGGCTGTGAAATTCCCAAACACGTAACGATCGTCTCCCAATCACGCATGGGAACTGAATATATCATGTAGAATTTCGTCAGTCGTCCCTGAGGCGTAATGATTATGTAGGCCAAACACAAGGTCTAGAGAATTTAGTTTGATTCCAGGAAATAACTAGAATAATTTAGTATTAACGGGTACATGCTTATCATGTTATTAAAGAAATTTACCATGTTAATCCGGTGTTCTCGTTTAATTTGAACTATATTGCCTTAAATTTAAATCGATTTATAACCTGCGTGGCAAAGTGTCACTCTTTAATGAAAATGCATAGCTAGCTAAACGTAAACAAAGGTAAAATACCTAGCCTATCATCTTTAATGCATTGTGATCATGGTTAAGTCCACACAGATATAAGATGGCAACTTAAAATTTAAAATTGTTCAAATAATAATTGAACATATCTCTTGCCTGAAGGTCGACTTAATCTCCAAATTAATTTAAACTAATATCGAACAAAATATTGTCTTGTAATTTGAGGTTTCAACATCCTAAACATAGTATTTTGGTTGTGAATTATCTTGAGTGATTAAGTTTGTACCAATTATCCATGAAATTAAAACTATTTATTAATTAATGAGCTTTAATTGGTGTAAACAATCACAATGGAGTACTTTTTCTATGCTCTACGTCTTACAGCATGTAAAGGCTTACGCCATAGTTACATGGAATATAGATGAATGAAATAGAATTTAGTACAGGCTTATTTTAATTTTCATGGAAAGTGTTTGGGGAAATCTTAATTAAAACATAGCTCACTACACTTTTCTGGATCTTTAACCATGACCAACTCATCATTCTAAAACACGTCAAGGCATTACTGGTTTCTTTATCTGCTTTCGCGGTTGTGTGGCCAGTTTTTATGTTCGTTAGTACTGATTAACTCTTAATATTAAATAATATATCATTTCAAAACGAATATTGAAACATATGATAAGGAAACTATAATAGAAAATGAATGAATACGACTTACTATGAACATGAGAAAATATAAATATTGGGCTGTGGGTTCTTCTTAAACCAACAGCCTACAGTTATCCACCAGAACAATCAAGGGAGTGTACAAAAACAAATTTTTGGGAGTAGTATTAGATAAACAAGATAACAGCCATGACGAAATCATGTAAAGATTGAATAGAGGCAACAGCGCCATAGGGTAACTCAACTCAAAACCCCAGTCTAAAAGAAATAAGAAAGAAACTGATACATTTTTATAAAGAAACATTGTTCAGAGTGCAGTACCTCACGTAGCAGAAGCTTAAGATGTGAGTCGGAGAAGTAAAAAAAAGTTATTGGCCACCAGAAATGTACTGTATCTGTAAGAGATCACAAACTAGAAAGAATTAGTAACCAAGACATTTTGAATTTGATAAGTAATATGAAGAATATTTTAAACAGCGTGAAGAAGATACAACTTCCATAGCTCATATCCACATAAATGGCCTCAAAAAATACCAGAATGGACACTGCCAAAGAGAAGATATATAGGCTGACCAAGAAGAGGTTGGCGAGATTTTGTCAAACATACAATGTCTACAAGAAACATAACAGAAGAAAAATAATGAAACAGAAAAAACTGAATACTGGGGACCAATAGACAGTGACATCTATAAACAAACACCTTTATATATATATATATATAATTGATTATAATTTAATTAAAGCCTTAACAATATGTATCCTACATATACTTTTGAATATATTTTACATACCAAAACAGAAATTGGTCATTTCATAAATTGAGCATATTTATGTTCATTCTGGGAACCAGCTTCTTCGTCTGTCAATTTCACGGACTAGGCAAAAAGTATTTTTATACATGAACTGGGTATCCCTTACGCCGCCCAGTTAATGTGCTGGGCAGCTCCAATATTCTACCCATCTCATGAAATAGGTGATTTTTTGTCTGGTCCGTGAAATGGACAAGTGAAGAACAGGTTTGGTCTCAAAGCTATTTTAAATTTTAATCGTTTTCAAATTAAAGGTCAAATTAATTTAGTTTGGGTTAGTTTAATATAATATCTTAAAACGAGCTTCAGTGAAGCTTGTAGTATATAGTGCAATAATTTCCACTTCATTAAATGAGCAAGATCTAATGCAATCTTTGCTCAGTTCGTAATATGGTCAAGCGAAGAAGTAAGTTCATGGGATGAGCAGAAATTTGCCTTATCCATGAAATGGGCAGTCTCACTATTGGGGCGTATTATTTACATTTAATTAGAGTGCAATTGATACATAAATAATCCGTATCATATATATACTTTAGTATATGCATTAAATTGTCCAGAATACTATTATAAATATAAAATAATGTTAGGCACCACCATATTTTGCAGATTACTTGGCTTAGACATTAGGAATTAATGTAGTGCTCTAAATAATGACATCTCACAGGTCTTGTGAAGTCAAAAACGATTAAATCCTTCTGTTATTATTTGGGAACGCATTAAATATTTGACTACTATGTTATTTGTGCATTATGTCTAGCTAAATAATGTTCAAGGTTTCAAGAAATATATCGTCTTTAACGAAATGTTTTCCAAGTATTTTTTTCTTAAATGGCAGGTGTCATCTATGTCAAGGGCAATGTCCTTTCAATTTTGTATTTTTTTATTTGCACAAAAGTTCTTAAGATACAAAACCATTAAATATAAACGTTCTTAATATGTAATTTTTATATTTATATCTTAATAATAACATGGATTTTATTGTTTGTTGAAAGCTAAATCAATCTTTCTCTCCTTTTAACTTAATCCTGCCACTGAGATATTTAGTTATAAAAGTCTTTAAAACAGTATCTGATCTTACCTCTTGATATAATTTGTTAAAACAAATTTATAAAATTTAAGGTCCATATAAACAGGTCTATACCCTTCACCTCTTTATATTCACGAGTAGTATTTTAAATTAACAAAATATATATTTTTGAATATCTGCAGAGTGTCTCAGTGGAAACAAAAAAACGTGATTTTTATATTGGTTGATTACCTGTTATATATACAATAGAAGTTGTACACTGAATAAAAATTTCTTAAGACAAAATTCTTTCTTGTCCATATCCTAGAGTAGATAGCAAAGCATGTTGACCAATCTGGGCCTGGGTTTATTAAAGAAAGTAAATTATTACTCCAACGAAAGTTTGAAAATGTTCCTTATCAATATTAAATAAAAATAGGTGCATTCTTAAGATTTATGGGCCTTAAATCTTGTGTTAAAGTCACTTTTATAACTAAAATTATTGTTCGTGAAAATTATCTTAAAGGATTTTTGTTAGTTCTTACTTCTCAAATTAATCAAACAACTGTTCATTCACTTAAGTGATGCCAAACATAACACATATTTGACAATAATACTTAAAAAAAAGTCGTTGTTTTATAATCACAAGTTGTTAGATTCAAAATCTAATTTTAAAGATATGAATCTGGCAATATTAGATATGCATCTTAATAGCAAAGATATTAAAAAATATATATTCATTTGAATTGTCTATAATCATGATATTTATAAAGATCGGTATTTTGAGAAGATTTTTCAACTTTTATTAGAGAGGATAAAAAATTATACTTGAGTAAAATATAGAGTTATCTTAAGAAAACAGGATTTATAGTAATATACAATCGTTTTATTGGTTTTATGATAAAAAAATAGATTATAGAAAAGCTTGCTTCAGTCTAAAGGGCTAGTACCAATGAAATATCATAATCAGGGCCTGGAAGTTGATTCCCTTAAAACTCATCCCCTACCCCCCCCAAAAAGCAATTAAAAATTTTGTAGGGTCTATTAAGGCTCTCAATTTATTTTAAACGTCTCTTAAAAGACACAATTAAAAATTGTGTTTTTATGTTTTAAATATACAAGAGAAACTAATACATTTTTAAATTCAATTACGTTTCTTGTCCGTATATGGTAATGGCTGAGGAATCATATAATGGAAGAAATAAATATAAAACTGTATGACCAACATACTTAACAAAAATAATAAAATAGACAGAACGTTCGTGTGCATAAGAGAAAGAATTACATCTTACTCTGCATTGCAACGCATAAAGAAGGTCATCTGCAGATTATCATGTGTGAATGATCGGCGACTATCCGCCAAGAGGTTTTTGTAACTGGAGAAGCTGCGCTCTACATCCACGGATTTTCATTTTCATAGCACCACGTCTTTATAACAGTTTGGGTTCTACGCTTATGTACTAATTATACTAATTGTTTTAGAGATTAGGAAGGCTGAATTTATAGTAAATGTATCCTAATTTGCTTGGAGGTATAAGATAGAAACCACCTAAGAAAAACACACTCATTACACTCGACCAAGTTTCAAACCTCAATCTCCCCTTCATTGGAAGTATAGTATACTTCAAAAGTGACTCATAAGACAACACGTCGACTGAAACGGGTCGGAGGTTATTGGATCATACATAAAGTATGAAATGTCACATGTGCGATATGTCCTCTTCAATGTCTTCCAAGGAGTTACTTTTACCTTTCATTAAAACACTAGGCTATGCTCATTGTTTCATATCTGGCAGTACTAATAATAACACGAAATAATGAATCCTCCAATTAAATGGTAATAATAAATGTGTGCATTAAAAAAATTACCCGTTGTTTGTTACGATTTTTACGTGATGATTCTAATAATGAAAGAAAATGTGCGATATGAGTAAAAATCAGGAAAAAGACCCACAAAAATGGCATAAACTTTAAAATTACTTAGATATGAAAAAAAATGTGAATAGTAAAAATTAATGCTTTTAATATCAGGGTGACATAAAATGTGTTTAAATACAAGTTACTTTTACGATCGACGTTTCAGAAAGTAGATGCAATGTCATCAATTTCTGGGTCTTTTTTTCATAACTATCGATGAGTCTCTTTTTAAATGCGGGCCAATGTATAACATTAGCCAGTTTTGTTCACGAATGAATTTAGTCCTTCTCAGAATCAATAGTCTCTCTTACCTAGGGGCAAAGTTCGCAAATGGGAAAGAAAAGAAAAATAGAGGTAAAAAGTGCTTAAAGAAGTTTATTCTTTTGCAAAGTTTAAAGGAGCTCTTCTCATCCCATCACTTATTTACCTACTTTTTTAACTAAACTTAAAAGAGTTAAAGGCAAAAAGGTGAAAGGAAAGTTTTAAATTAGAGCATTTCATCTAAGTTCTAACGTGAGAGTTTCAATGGAAAGTCTTTGTTTAAGACCATAATGTGATGTGAAACTTAAATATTTAACATTCTAGAGGATAGACATATGAAGAATGTAAATTATTACTTGAATTTCTCCCATTCAAAAATTTTTTTATTTTTTTATCACCACATTTTACCACCTGATTGGGCTGCATGCATATATATTAGTTACTTTAATGTGTTAGAAATGAGGAGGGCTCAATTTAGAGGAAGAGTATTCGCATTCGCGTGGAGGTAGAATGGTCAATCATTTTGGAAAAAAAAAATCCTCAATACAAGCGAATTATATTAAAACCGCGAATTCTCTAATATCGGGCTTATATACTAACACGAGATAAACATCTTAGACCATGCGGACACATAAGCAGGCTTCTGTTATTTAATATGAAAGGGTTACAGTGAACATTTTAAACAATAAACAGGAAACTTTACTCAACCCAAGTCATCACCCCATTTACTAAATTCTCAGCCAAATAAAAAATCACTTTAATAAAACTATAAACATAGTATAATTTATCTAAATCTATTGGTTAGGTTTTACAAAAGAAATAATGCTGTTTTAAATAGATAATTTTACTTCTACATACATATTTTACTACTCATATGGTCTATTCACATTTAGATTTACCAAGAAGAGTAGGTATTGCAATTTATGTGTTTTTTAAAAGAAATGTATCCTCATTTGACCAATCATAAAGAACTCTAAATATTGCTTAATTAAGAAAACTAAACGAAACGTATCATCTAAAGCAGTGCTTTATTTTTACCAGCCCAAAAATAAATTCAAATAAATTGAAAAATGACACATGGATACGGGAATCTAACAACGGAACTTTTGGCTTAACACGCCAATTCTCTACCACTGACATATCCAAGGATCGTATCGTGCTCAGGGTCATTATTTACTCATATTTTAAGACAGAAGGCCAGTTTCATAGCCAGACTTAGTGGGCCCAAAGTACGAGTCGATACTAAATACAGGACGACACCTACCTAGACAAAAATGGAATGGGCCAGTTTCGCATATGAAACTGGCCCATTCCATTCAATATCAGGTAGTTGACGTCTTGTATTTAGTATAGCGCTGCACTTGAGGCGTACTAAATATGACTATGAAACTGGCCCAGAGTCTATGCAGACTACTAAGAGCCATCAATGATATCAAAGCCACAAGAAGTTCAGGTTTTGCTCTATACTGTCAATAATACAAATATATTGTGGTTTTCTAGAGAATAATTCTAAATCTTCGTCTTTCATAATATATGCTTAATTGTGTGGCGTTGCTTTCTAGAATTTAAATAAAATAAATTTATATTAAAATTTGTAAAAGTCCTGACTATTTTAACTCACGTCTCCTTCCAAACAAAATTCATATTTTATATAAAAATTGTAGTGATTATTCGACATAAACGGATTATTAAAGATTAGATAAACTCTTTTTTCCTCACTAACAGAAAGAAATGATCATATGAGAAATAATTTTTTGAATTCTTCCGAGAGCTTTCTCCTTTGGAAAAAAAAAAGGTTCTATAAAGAAGGATATAAAGGACAAGAAGAGATTGTCGAGGCCTGAAGGAGTCAAACCAATTTAATGATGTACTTCAGTCACTCGCTGACTTGTTCAAAATCGTCCTTCTGTCCACCCTACTCACTCCAAATCCTTTACAAGTAGGCATCCTCATACCAATCGATATTATAACAGCTTCTTTGTTTGGCATTTGTTAACGCGCTAAACTTTAGATTCAAGATCTCAAAGGATAGTCTTTTCTACTGCTATTGGGTGGATTAAATTTCATGGTGGCTAAATCTGGTATCGGTGTACCCACCTCTGTGGCCACATGGTCTAGGTTGTCACTCACTCAATTGACTAGAATCTTGATGGCCTAGAGATTGGGTTTAAAATACCGATCGGGTGTTCTGAGGGTAATTTTTTGCTGAATGATTTTATACTCTCTCCACATAAATGTGGGTACATTTCCTATAAGTGACTTCTCCTCTATTTCTTATTACACAAGCGTATAAACTGAAAGAGTAGTGATACTCGGTGCTAAAATAAAAATAAGTTGGAGTAAACTTATTGGTCTTTTAACAGCGGCTAAGATTAAATGTATACAAATTTGCATTGAGATTGTGAAATATTTGTTTAGCTAAAAATACCCTTATAACACCTAAACGGGATTCGAACCCCTACATCCCAATCCCTGACAATATAGTCCAAGGCAGGTAAGACCATGCTACAACATATATGGGTAAAAGTGTTTCGAATCCAGCTGGGTGCGGTGTTATTATTTATTACCTTCATGCAAATGTGTATACATTTCCTAAGAATCCCTTCTTCTTCATACCAAACCGAGGTAGATAGTGAAATAGTGAAGGTTAAATATTTATATATACTGTAATTGGTATTAAATTTAACTTTGACCTCTTAAAGTTGGAGGGAAAGGGATTTGATTTAAGGCCAATATTTATGAAGTATTTATAACAAAACATTTTTTGACCAAAAAAAATAGAATGTTTCTCCATTAGAATCATAGAATATAATTTACTTCAGATGGTGATATTGGCAGATGTCAAATATCTATTTGGACCATAATATGAGCCTTTGATAAGATTTATTTTTAAATAAAGAGAACAAGCTTTTATTAAAATATAGGACACCTTTGACGGATTTTCAAAGCCTTTTTAAGTCACCATGTGAAGAAAATTAATATCGTTAGTTCTACTGGAGTAAGATTTGATTTTTTTTTTCAAAACTGTTTTGTTATTAAAATAGCAACTAAAAATTGCTTTTTCTAGCGTTTTCTAAATTGCCACCTTGTTTAAAACCCATAAACAATCGGTATCATTTTGTGAGAATTGAGATAAGCTTTAGGTTCTCGATATTTTGGTTCTACAGTTAATTCCCGATTATCCGAGTTAATGGAGGGGATGAGTACCTTGGATAAATCAAAACCGAGGATAGTCCAAATATTTAGTGAAACAAGAGATTTTAGCACATTCAATTCAAAACTCAACTCACCTATCGTGATTGCGTTTGTAAACACATCATTATATTTCACTCTCTAAGATGGTAAAAAAAAATTAAATCCAGGTACAGTATTCTCACAATTGACACATCAATTAAACAGTTTGTATTAGTCTTCTGCTTCATTGCAGCGGTTTCCTTTTTCTAATGTGTATTTTCTGTGACATCAGTCAGATAGTAATGTGTCGTATTCCTGTTCCGGGTAATTAAGCAGGTTATGGGTCTATTCCAGTGCAGTCCACTTGAATAAACTTTTTTTCTCTGTGGATATTATCTCTTACCTAGAGATTTACTGAGTACAACAATCGGTGGCGTTGTATTCTTCATCAACGCAATTTTCTTTCTTCAAAAACGTATCCCCTGCTGTTGGCGATGCCACAGCTGTTAAGTCGCAAAAAGGAAAATCTGCCCACGGATAATTGGGAGTCTACTGTATTTCAAACAGTGATGTAAAGATGATAGCTATTATATATTTAAGACTTAGTTATCTTAATAATGCCTTAAAAATATGTCTTATTAAGTGTTCTTTATAATAATAAAATAATAGTACACATACATCTTTTAAGGTCCTAAGGTATCAATAATTTTAAAATAAAATTATTTTAAGAAAAATGTATTTATTTAAGGGATTCCATTCCTGTACTGTTTGTAGTTTAATAATGTAAAAAATATTAGAGTTAAAAGAATATATTTCAAAAATAAAATAGAATGAATTAATTTTTAATAAATTTTAAACTGGATTTTTTTAATAAATGATTATTTATTATTCATTAAAAATATTAAAATGAACACGCTTCAGTGGTATCATAGTCTAAGGTTTCAATTGAATAGACTGTCGATGACCGGGAGATTGGGGTTTGATCCCGGTCAAGTGTACTAAGAGTGGTTTTCACCAACTAGTTTTCCACTCCCCGTCCAAACAAATGCTGGTACACTTCCTATAAATTTTAAACTTCCTTATCCCTAATATATTTGTTTAATTACTATGTAGGCAAAAAATCTGAATGGGTAATAGGACACGCTGCTAAAAGAGAATTTATGTAGAAATAAACTTTTCATTTTTTTGTGTTAGAAGCTTATATATAATTAAGTTAAAAGTATATCATTTAATAAAAATAAAATTATATCTAATTTCATATTGATTATATGTTTATATATATTAAACCATCTTAACTTCATTTTCTCTAAATGTATATAGTAAACTTTATTCTTAATAAGTAGTATATTATATAGTAATTTCCCCATTTAAAAACATTTAGTTTTGGTGTTTTTTTTTTTTNNNTTTTTTTTTTTTTTTACCAAATCTAATGATACAGTACAAACTGACCACCCTGGAGAAGCACATTTTAAGATGTAAAATCGTATTGACTCTCATACATAACCTAATTTTCTAGAGTCAATTGCTTTTACTCCAAAGTGATGAACATTTTTGGGTCATTCATTAAAATACAGTTCATATCAAAGGATCATTTTACAACCCCCCACAAACAAGACATCTTTGTTTTGAACCCCATGTCCTTGTCAAGTCCTTTACCATATACGACCCCTAAAGTGACAAAGGAATCCACAAAGTGTGTGCCAATGTTGTTTTGAAGTTTCTAATTTGCATGGTAACAAGTTTGTGAACGAATGAACCCGAAAGTAATTACTTCGCTGAAGGCTGCAACGACTATATAACACGCGATATTGGCCCTTTTCATGCCAAAACCTTTTTCGTTTCAATAAGTAGTATTGCTTTTCTAGAAGCTCACTACCTATACAAATAAAATGTTTTAACGTTGGAAATATTTTACTTCGATCATAAACTTTTTCCAGTTAAATTGTTTGATTTAGCTATTTTGTTGAGTAACATGAATTTAAACTGCTATATCAAATCCCTAGCTTGTTTATGTATAAATATATATGAATTAAAACGGAGTTTTGAGAAAGTTAGTAAAGTCAGATTTTACCAAATTATAAGTATGTCATGATTTTATTTATGTTTTACTTCAAACAGTTGTTAAATATTTACATCTATCTTTGATAATTGTGAGAAAGCACTTCAAAATAAACGTTGTGAAACTTTGTGAAACTTTTTAATAGCTCTAAAACAGAGGTCAGAAAACTTTTTGGGACTTGATTAACTTATAAACTCGTGAAGTATACACTGCAATCATCCATCGTTTCTACAATCATCTATTTTGCTTTGTTTTGACACCTCGAAAATACAATATTGTGATCATAAGAAAATTCGAGCTCGAGAATAATCTTATAAATATCTAATTTTCATCATACCCTGAAACAAAAAAAAATGTTTTTGCAATGCCGTCTGTCTGTTTGTCTGTCTCTCAGTACCTAGGACTAGATCCAAGACTATTTTACAGATTGGACTATAGCTTGGTATCTGGAGTATTCATTGGGTCCTCCTGAGGGGTTTATAGAACTAAATATCTAACCATAAATTTAAGGGTAGTTTACTGAAGGGTAAAAAGAAAAAAAAATATACTCTAATAATGCGCTCTAACAATTTTAATTAAATGTTAAGAACACTGTTTTATATTATTAACAAGATGGCAATTCTCATGTTCTTATGATAATGACTACGTGTAGCATAAATGAGGAAATTTTTCTAATTTTAGTAATTTATTCGCAACTATTTGAGATACGAATTATCTTATTATATTGAGGTTGTTGTACTATCAAAGATACAAATGTTTATTTGAAATATATTTTAATAAGACCAATAGTTTCGAGCTATAACAAAATATATATATATATACTTTTTAATTCAGGTCTTTGAAAATTAATTTGATTCTTAAGCTATTTGGTGGAAAAAGCTATTTTTCTTTCTTATTTTTTTTTTTTTTTTTAGTTCCTAATGCCATAGCGTAAGTAACAGTTTACATTATATTTTCATTAATGATATTTTGTGTAATGTTTCTACAACAATGTATACACCTATTATTTCGTTTAACAAGTCTTACGAGTTTTTATTAAATGTCTATTTTAAGATAGAAGCCAGAAAATGTCTATGCAGTGTACTGTACCATTTTTTTGGTCTGTACATCATAAATGTATTTATTAAATTGAATCTTTCATCAATTACGTTAGTTCCATCTTTCTAAAAAAACTACATTTTTATATTGAGCTATTTTAATGATTTAAAACATTTATGATCAATATTGATCAAGCCTATTTTAGTCCCACTCAAATATTATTTAAAATTACTTGACACATAAATGAGTTTAAAAGGCTAAAGGATCGACCTTTAATGGCAATGTAGATTTTCTTAAACAATTGAATGAAAATTGTCATAGAATTGACCAATCAATCGCGATAGACTATTTTCCAAATTATTTTCTAGGATATCGTAACATAAACTTTTTTTAAACTTTATCAGCGTTGAGTTTGTTGGAGAACACGTTTGTCTAGATTTGTACTTCTTTCTTTACAGTGATGATGAGGTTGAAGTTTGAATCATCAATTGGGGATTTTGAAATGGTTTTATTCTTCTTAAAATACCTTAATCTTCTTTTTCTCTTAATGCGAATGCTGATAAACTTTATATAAACTCCAACATCCTACTCCTTTAGGGTAAATAAATGTTTAGCTTGGATGTGTATTATCAAGTGTAAAGAACAATATTGTAACCATTGTAAAACAATATTTCTGTGTTATTTTGGTTTTTAGAATTAAAAGGTGTGTCATTAAATTATGTGTATCTTATGAACCAGTAATTTATTGATAATATGGTAAAATATAATATACGTTTATATACGAGTACAAGATCAAAAAATATATAGCTATTTCCAGAAAGAGTGATGGATAGAAATATGATTTTTTTATTTATGTACTCTTTAACCTTTAAAGTAACCACTCTACCTTGATATATTTCATTATGATATCTTCTTATAAATAGTAGGTAAAAAAAAATAAGATCATGAAAATGCATAATAAAATGCAAACAAATGCATTAAAATAACAAAATATGCACATAAATAGGCATTATAATGTAAAAAATAGGGAAACCAATAATCAATATAGCCCATTCTTATTTATTATTATTTTTTGGTATATTATGTTTTATATAAATATACATAATTGTTATTTCAGTTAAATACCAAATATTTCTCAAGCTTTTCATGTGTATCTTAAGCTATGTTATCTTACTAAATGTTTTAATATAGTAAAAAGTTTCTTTCAACTTTCCATTTATCATAAATTCATCGAGCACAACTTTATACAAACTCGTTCAACTGATCGAAGTTAGACTTCAAAGAGGGATGTAGGATAGCCGTAATACTTAATATCGCCTACAGGTAGAGCTTCCCTGCTATACTCCAAGATGTTTGTTGATGATGGTTGTGCGAACAAAGATGGAGTCTTGCTTCAGGAATTATTTAATTCTTGTCATAACGGTCATGTCTTCCACAGTAAACAAACCCCTCAACTTTAAGTTTGTTATCTCTCAAGGAAATACCCCAGATTTCACTTCCTAAATAATAAATTTAACACAATTTATAATTTGTAATTTTAAATTTATTTCAAAATACTACAATGGCACTCTGATCACTACAATGTAAATAAATGATTGTAAATTATGGGTACAAGGGAATGGGGAGGAAACCAACACTAAACACATTTTCCAGGACAACAACTTTTATATTTATAGTCTCGTAATGGCCCAAGAAAATACCTAATATCTCATTTTATTGAACATCTTCCAACCATTGTCTGGTTCTATTTGGAATATAACCTTCTTCACCGCTTCTTTCCTTCTACTACCTCCTTCTCTTCACCTTGGCCCAGTACCTTCCTTTCTCCTCAACACTCCTCCCTACTCTTTTCAGCCATCTTTCCCTTGGTCTTCCTCTCGGTCTCCTACCTCTACCTCCATATCTATCATCTTCCTGGTCATCCTTTCCCTCTCCATTCTCCTCACATGTTCATACCACCTTAGTCGTGCCTTCTCTATCATGTCTTGGACTGGCTCTTCCTTTACCATTCCTCTTACTTTCTCATTTCTCATCCTGTCAAATTTTGTAACACCGAGCCTGCTACTCGGAAATCTCATTTCACTCTCCTGCATTCTACTCTTATCTTGTTCCTTCATTAACCACGTTTCTTCAGCGTACGTCAATATTGGTAAGCAATAGTCATTGAAAACCACTCCCTTTCACTTGTTTGGCATGTCCCTGTTAGAAACCAGACATCTCACATTTCTGAAAAATTCATTTGCTTGCCTTCCTCTCTCTATTACTTTTTTCGTGTTCCTTTCACTCTCCTCTACAATTCCCCCTCCCCCCTTTTTTTTACATCCATTACCGTTTCCGAACTGTGGCCTGGGTCAGTTTTTCATTCAATCCATATATTTTCAACTACTAGCTTGCTAGGCCTGTCATAACTTCAAGTGCCTTATAATCTAGCTTAAAGACTAAATCAGGCAGAATGTCCAATCCCCAGCCATCAATTCATCAATGTGAAGGGATAAACCTATATTTTCATCAATGATCAATATTCGGCTATGCCAGGAATCAAACCCGGGACCCTTAGCACCATAGGCAGACACGCTACCGACTGAGCTAAGGTGTCGGATTTCTCTACAATACTGGAAATATATGTATTTAATATTCATTTTAAATTATAAAGTCCTCTTTTAACCACAATATAAAGAGTACTTTAGAAAGTTATCATGACTGTTTTAACAGACACATGCTCGATTTGAACTAAGATCCAAATATTATTTTTGTTGTCAACATCCCTTTTTCTCAACTAATACAAAGCCTACAGCGATGAATAAGGTATCAGTGGAGAGGATTTTTTTTAACCGACTTCTGACATAGCATACTCAGTTTACGTTAAAACACATTGTTTGTTTAAAATTTAAGTCAAAAGAAAAATCTATTAATATTTTTGTATCAATTACCAAAAATAAACTATCTTTGCTATTTTATGTATACACTTCGCTGAGTATCTAATTTCAACAACCCCACAAAATACTAAATCATAATTTTTTGGGGGGGAGAGGGGAAGACGAAGATTGAATGTGTGGAAATTTCAAAAGGAATAGACGGCTGTCATTTACGAATGGCAGGTGGGCTATTGGAAGAAAGACAACCTAGGCAGCAAGTTAGGTGTCCGGGTTGCTCTCGGGTGAGAGGCAAAGGAATACCTCGTGTCTGTTAAGTGCTAGTAGAGGAGGAAATGCAAGAACCGACATGCTGGACTAATTGTTGGCATTCAAGGAATTTCCAAAATATCTATCAGGAATTTAGCACAATAAAAATAAAAAGAATAAAAGAAAATGCGTTTTAGTTAAACTCTCATTTATACAATAGTCACTAAGATACGAAACACTTCTTATTGATATTTTAGTTTATCCATAAATTAAGTCTTTAAGAATGAAAGTGTTGAACTTTTAATTAATGACAAACTATTTTACTGAAAGAAGAATGGGAAAATCAAATTAATTAATATATTCTTTGTATATAATATTCTTTGGTTAATATGGTTTGCGTTTACAAATAATTATATTCTTGTGAATCAGAAATAGATTAAACTAAACATAAATAATTTTAGTAAAATTCTTTATCTCTGGATAAACTATAACACAATTTATTACTTTTGCTAAGCTTGCTCATAAAAATGGAATGATTTATCTTAATATTAGTAACTTTTTCAATTATTATTATAGATCTAAATTTATCCAAAATTATAAATTATGTAAACTTCACATCAACAAAATGATATTATACTTTCAACTGTGCTTTCAATTTGTCTCAAATTTTTTCTGCCAGGCTAAATAAACTTATATCGGATCTTAAGAAATAACTTTCAATAAATTTTAGTCGTCCTTAAAATAACCTTCCTAGAAAAATACATACAAATATAGTTTAAAGAGGCAATTTCGTCGTTTGAAAATGAACAGCCAAGTCTTGAACGCGAAATAAACAACAAACCCATCCCCAAACCAGCTCTCTTCCTATTCCAACGATATTTTCAATTCCAGTCAGGAAACCAAAGTAGCAAGTCTTGAATACAAAACACAAATAAAACTTAAACCTGTATGAATGGCTTCTTTAGTTTTTTTTTGCTCCGCCTTTCTATACTTTTGTTTCCTTTATGTATTTTTTATATCCCTCTTATTGTTTAGAATATTTTCTATTCTTAGTGTTTTTCCTTGGTTTCAAATAAATTACAAAATATTTTGTATCGTGTTAATATTATTGGAGAATATAATCAAAATTTATTTTTCTTTACCTTCGATTTTTATGGGTTTTAAAAAGGACTATTAATGCCATGTGTGCTATCTTTTTTAGAACATTACTAACCGTATATAAAAAGGCTATAAAAAAACTAGCACCAAATAAATCAAAATATATAATACTTCACGGAACAAGTGGTATCGTGAGTAAAAAGAACCCTTAACACATAACTAAATACAAATATAAAAATATACCATTTATAATCAACTCCCCCAAAATATTTTCCCTTTATCCGCCATTGTGATGATCTATTAAAAACTACGTGGTATATGTTCTGCGAAGCAGACACCTCACTAAATACCCAACTTTAATTAAGATTTAAAGATTAAGTCGGTAACCAATAATAGTAGTAAAACCCTTAGAAACGAGACATATTGCACTTAAGTTTGAGACCTTCAAAAGAATTATGGAAATGCCTACCAAAATACCCTTTTCTTAACCGTGTCCTACTATCAGCATACTGTGGGACGATGAATTAAAATAAACTATTAAGAAAAGAACTAGGAGTATAATTTATAGTTTGGGAACAAGACATAACCAAACGATGTTACACATAATTTACACATATTTGTAACAAAATAAGAACACTTCTGGATATATATATATATATATATACATATACATAGTCACTATTATTAGAATATGTTGTCCCTCCATACCTAGAGACATCTGAGCTATATACAGGCTAAAACTTAAAATATTATTTACAACGATGAAATTAAAAAACATAGCCTCATAGTATCCATTTAGTTATAAAATAATTTATTTGATTATATGTTTGATTTTAAAATAGGCATAACATAAATAAATGTATTGTTCCTTAATACTATGGCTAGTCTGTATTTTGTTAGTGTCAAGATGGATTTATTTTGGATTAATTCGGAAAAAATAGGTCGAAATTTTGAGGTGAAGGTAAACTTGGATATTTGTAAATTAAATTGAAATAAACTCATTCATTTGAATATATTTTTGAAAAAAATCCAGTAAAAAAAATCCCAATTTACTTTATATTTGTAGGTTTGGTGGGCTATTGTTGAAAGATGAAACATATTTCTAGTCGAAGAAGAAACTCGCGAATAACTTTGGTTTACTCATATTCCATGGGGTGTCGAAAACAATATTATTTTTAAATTGGCTGGCATCACCCGCCCATAGAAACTTCCCCCATTTCCAATCTTACAACAATCATACATTTCTTACTTTGTTCTGTATTCGCTCTCTCTTTTCTCTAGAAGGCAAGAAAGAATTCAAAAATTGACATTCCCTACGGTGGAACGAGGACAGATGAGATTATTTGTTTGTATAAAGTTAATCTTTTAAATTTCAGTACAACTCTTAATATATTATTTGCATTTAATTAAAAAACAATATAATATATACTCGGCTTGGTTTTAACTCACCACCACTATAAAACGAAATTACTATTTGTTTTTGCCAGACTGATACTCGGAAAGTAAATAAGCAAAGTTGGCACACTTGAATAATCTAGCAGCCTTCTTTTGTTACCTAAATCTCCATGCCATTGTCCATCAAGACGGTGAATTGTTTACTTTAAGGGATAAAAATGTCGGAACTGGATAGAAATGTACAAAACCTAGGTACCGCTAACAAATAATTACTATCCGTAGATTTCATTATTAGCTGATTTAGTCAGTTGTAATCTTCAATGTGGCTTAGGGAAGAAATTTGACATATGTTTTTTTACAAATATATCTATTAAAATAAATATACTAGACATTTATTTAAAATGACAGAGGTAAAAATTTTATAATACCTTAGTTAAAAATTTTTTTTTCCACAACACCGGTTGTTAAGATATACTTGAAGCAAAAAGTATGTTTATCACATAGGTTTAAGCAAGCTTATTCTTGTCATAAGGCTGAAAATTGTAAATGGAATAAAATTCACCCCCATTAGT
Organism: Timema genevievae; assembly: GCA_902155825.1. Lineage (NCBI taxonomy): Eukaryota > Metazoa > Arthropoda > Insecta > Phasmatodea > Timematidae > Timema > Timema genevievae. The sequence goes on along the minus strand of CABFWO010006885.1, from coordinate 6,784 downwards.
GTGGTGGGAGTGTAGTAAAAGCACCGAGATTTATACGATTTGGTAAGGCCCCACCAGTAAATGAAACATATAATCAAACATTGCTCCCCATATTACTGAAAATTTAGTGTAAATTTTGAGATCCAACCAATAAACCACACGACAATATAATATGCATAATTATTTACTTCAATAATATGTTAAAAACCAAACGATAAAGATAAACAAATATAATGGAAACATAAGATATTATTATGGTTTTAAGAGCCCTTTTAAAACAAAATGTTATATTTAACACTCAAAAACTAAACAATTTAAATAGTACTACAATAGTAAAGAAATAGAAATAAAGTATTTACTTAAATAAACGAGAATAAAGTAAGATGAATAATATATAAGCTGCACACTTTATCATAATTGTATCTTGTCTAGTTTAATTCAGTGGGTAATACTATCGAATAATTCTATAGAAGGGGACAAAATAGACATTCAAATGTTTGAAAATTGAAGGATTGAAAAGTATTTAAACTAATATGTAGTGCTGCTGATCGATATTTATCCTTACGGTCTCAATTCTATTCCTTGTAATTCATACAAAATAGTCTCTAACATAAAAACGATTATGGGGAAAAGTTATCTCCTTCTCCTATGCTGACCTATATTCATCCTTAGTGTTTATTAATTTTTTCCAACTCCTTCCACGCAAATGAGTGTATACGTTCTCTAGATTCAATATTCATCAACCATAACACATTAGAGTAAATATTACATATGCTTAAAATATGAACATGTAGTATAAAAGACGAGATTTAAAGTAATAATAAATAAATAAAATAAAATGGCGCAATCGTCAAAGAATATTTCCAAACTGAGTAATTTAGAATAAAATGCATTGACATGGGATTGGCTTACAAATGCCAGAAATTATGTTTAGGAGTATTTGACACGATCAATATGCCAATTTGAGCCAACTAATCTCACTTGTGTTCATGCGGTCTTAGGGGAAAAAATTAGACTTATAATTGATTGCGAGTGACAGAGAGGTCTAGGTTCAAATGTGATCAAGTGTGGAGTGAGTTTACAAAATTGAATTATATTAGTAGGTTTTATCATATTCGCTTGAATCAAGAGCTAGTGCAATTTATTAAAAATAACATTTATCTAGCACATTGTGTTACTACCCGGTATTCATGCCTAGAAACCTTAACTACCATGGTGTTGTAAGAAATAATTTACTAAATAATGGTTAACCAATTGATTATGACCTACAAACTAAGTTAATGAAGTAAGCATTGACGCGATACCAAATCCACCCCGAAATAAATTACTCCCTGTGACCTTCATTGATGGTTACGTGGTCTAGGGTGTCATCTTTGTATAATATAGCTTGCCATTGAAGGTGAGCTGAGTTCGAATCTTGCACTAAGGGTAGTGAGAGTGTTTTTTTATATTAAAATGTTCCTACCCTCCCTAAAGACAAATATATGTACATGTCTTCTAATATCAATACAAAGAAAATTCGATTGGTTAATAAGAAACAATGCGCTAAAGTGTAATCCACTCTTATAAAGAGGAGGTCCCAATTTATTAAGTGATATATTTTACTTTATCATATCAAGAGAAATTATTGTGATCGTGAAAAAAGTCAATTTAAATATTATGATTAAATTTTACAGGATTTTGTTCAAACATGATATCTAGATACTATAGGGTGATTAAAAAAAATAGTTTTCATCCTAGACCTTCAAATAAGGGTAGCTTACTGATATGGAACTTTTTTTGAATTCAGAATTTTTTTGTCAATAGTTTAAACGATTTTTTTAGAAATTGGTATCGGGAGACTATTTTATTTATATATATATATATATCAATAATATTATATCTAAATTTAAATAAAATAAAGAAGTTTAAGGGTAGTTAACTTTCCTAAAATAATTGAAAATTAGAATTTTTATTAAATTTACCATTAATTTTGAATTTAAAAAATGGACGCTGTTAATAGTTTTCTATGATAACCAAGAAAAAGTTTATTTTAATAATAAAGAGCTTTAGGTTAGCTAACAAACTTATTTTTGAAGATTTAAATTTTGTTAAAAATATTTGAACAATTTAGTTTAAAATTTATATATAAAAGGTGATAATTGTGATTAACAGGAGGATGAGATTGTTTTGTTTAGTAAAACTTAATCAAGGTTAATTTACTCCAAAACAAATATTTTAAACATTTTATCTTGAACTATAATACATAAATGAGAAAGTTTATACAAATGTGTTGTCGTAATTTTTTTTATTTTTTGCTTTGCATGAGATCAAACCCGTGACACAAGCGATTCTTGCTAGTCCTCATTAAGATTTCTAGAACCGTATTCCCTGAAAGAGGTGGAGGTGGAGGGTGGTGGGCTAATTTCTTGAGAGTGGTGTGTTTGTAATCTCATCCGAGCCAACCCTCTCTCGAGTCGTCCTAATAATGGGCCATATAGGGGCAACCGGGGTGGACTGGGTGCCTGCTGGCGCTTAGCGCAACTTGATGACCGTCATTTGAATGTCACACGGCAGAGGATTCGTTGGCTGGTTGCCAGTGTTTCTATGCAATAATTGGTCGTATTAAGGACGCTTCAGAGGGGGAAAGAAGGGAGGAAATGATGCCATATAGGACAACTTTCTTTGCTCGTTGGGGGCTCCAGCCCCAAACCCCCGGTGAGTTTTCTTTGCAAGTGGATGTAAACTAATATAATTCCAGCGTTGTTTTTAACGTAACAACTTAAAGTTACAGGTATTGTATTATATTTTATTGTATTTCTCACACATTATTTTGGTTTCTTCATGTTTATAGGTTAGCTAGATTCATCAAATTGTGCACGATTATGGCAATTGGATATGCCATTATACCTGCAAATTTATCTGATTCTATCTGTTCCATAAGTGTATCAGAAAATTATAAAATATGTGTAAAATGTGCAAAATCTACCTAAAATAAAAAATTATAGCTCAATTAAAAGTATAACCGATGGAGATACGACAAAAGGCCAAACTTGTGGATCTTGCCAAATCCGTAGTTGTTGTTCCAGTCCGTTTTTTGACCCCCCAAAGGAAGGTCATCAATTTTTTATTTTTTTGGGGTGGGGTTCAATTTAATTTTTTTTACTTTTTGGAATTTTACCTTCGGTTAAAGGCTAGAAGCTATAAGTTTGCCAAATTTGAAGTTTCTAGCTCATCTGGAAGTGGGTGAGTGAATGAGTGAGTCAGACATGTGACCTTATAGTAATATAATAATACCTAACACAACGTCACCTCCTTTAGTGGGGTTGGTTGGAGGGTTCCCACCACACATCTAAGTGTCCCTGGTTTGAGTTAAGATGTTGAATTATATGGGGCTGTAGTCTTATCATTTGTACATTTAAACAACAAATTATTAGCGGCGTCACCCACTTAGAGATTCACTTCATTTATCCTCAAGGGATGGAAGCTAGCCTTGATAGGTTACACTATGGTGCTGCTTATAAGACAGAGCTATACTGTGACCAATCGAGATAATACTGTTACCTTTTAGGATAAATGTACTGCACATAAACTTACACGGTTGTATTTATTAAGAGATTGACAGTTATGAATCTTCTGAGCAATTAAAGTAATCATCAGTACTATTAGAATGTTGTGCTTTGAAAATGTGAAAATGTGACTTCATTCGTCAAGGAATGTTTGTCCTAAATTTATAACCATTAAAAGAAAAATTATCAAATTATCAATATAGGATTAAAATGTTAAACATTGATGGTTGTTTGATTTGTAGGCTACAGGAGGAAAAGAAGGAAAAATTAATTTTATATCAACATAAGCTAGTCTGTTAGACTATTATGAGAGCTTAATAATGCACTTGATATTATGGCTAAAAAGAGGTCTTTGTCCTATTTAAATGAATTTATAAAACGAAAATGTTTGCCAGAGTCCTTAAAGGGTTTGAGATATAAAAGTTAATTTCCTTTTAAATGTGTGTAATAAGATTTTACCCTTTTTTACCCAATTCCCTTAGTATTAAAACCACTCATTAAATGGTGAAATATTCTCACAGTAAATATCATGCATATATATCATCATTTGAATTTATGCTATACGTTGAAATAAGTAAACACTTGATATTTAGCACTGAGCATATGTGCGTCTAAACGTATACTATCAGTTCGGAACGCTTTTCTCCTTAACCCTGATTCACGTCCTACTACCCGTCCTGGAAATCCAAAAAAAGTGATAGTATAGAGGAAAGTAGACAATTAAAGGAGATGTACAAGCCTTCGGAAACTCAACTCTCAAACTGAACACATAATTTGCTTGAACCAGAATTAATACAATGTCTTTATAAACTTATATCCAACAAAATACGCTAATACCATTGAATTTTGTTCAAAGTTTCAGCGTACAGTGCTGGGAGAGCAAAGCTGTGCAAGCATGCGTGTACAACATGTTGCATAGGAGTTAGGCTCGTGGCACTTCACACCTAGAAATCTTGGAGCACGGCACCAGAAGATATCACAATTAATAATAAACAGCACACCAGTCCATATAGAAAGAGGAATTTGTTCTGAGGGTCACTATTAAATGTACTATATCACAGCAAGTGCTTGCTATTATTATATTTGCAGTGCCACGCGCCTTGCTCCTATGCAACTTGTTGTCCATACATGCTTGCAAATCTTTGATCTCCCGGCTCTTTACAATGAAGCTTTGTACATAATTTAATAATATTTACAAAGTTTGCCAGATTTGGTTCAAACAAACTATACTTGCAATTTGGGTGTTGAGTTTCCGAACCTCCTGTATACATATCCTAATAAAGGTGAAATGATAAATAACTCAGGGTAGAAACAAATGATTATTATCATTTAGAATTACAGCACTGACCTCCTCCTTATTGGAAACCCAGACATAAAGAAACTATCCATGACCCCTAACGAGGTAGTTTAGTATAAAAATGGGATAAATATTAGATTTATAAAGCTGTGAGGGTAGGCTTAGAATAATACAACATGAATTAATTTGAATTGGAGCGGGGATAGCTAATGTAGTTTTGATTAAATAATTTTAGTTTATTGGCAAAGGGTCAAGCAAAAAATCTAAACCACTTATTGAGCGTTATTTAATAAATAAATATGGTAACCATAGGGCTTAAGTAATTTGAATCAATACTGGTAAGTTAAATCAGTACCATCTGTCTATGTTCACCTATGTGTTAATCATAAATATTGTCCGATTGTATCAATGATTCATGTTCTGTATGAGTGAACAAATGTGGCATAAATATAACCAAAACAAATATATAAAATACATATTTTAAGGGTATAAGTGCTTAGGAAGTTTCAATATTTTCTAGACTGATTTGTTAGGGAAAAGAAGGTCGGGGTTTAAATCACAACCAATAATAGTGATGGTATTATTTTTTCTAAATGACCTTCCATTTTCTTTAACATGGAACTCTACTTAATTCAACACAATTCTAATACTATAAATAATTACAAGTAGCTCAAAGGTGACAAAACAGATTAATTAAAATGTCTACTATAACCATGGAATGCAAATTGTTAAAAACTAAATGTTACGACATAAATGCACATAGTAAACTACCTCTAACTATATTTTCTTCATACATTTTTTTTAATTAATCACAATAATACATCTCTAATTATATATTTTAAACAAAATTGTTAAAATAGTTTTAACATAATTCAAATTTTAGAAATAAATATTTATTAAACATCCTAAGACTTATTTGTTATTTGTAAAATTAAAAACGTATCTTATTTATCAAGAAAAAATATCACAGATTCCCATTTTAAATTCAATTTTGAAGGTCAATTTCCAAAAAATTTAAATTTTTTGTAATTTTTTTGCAAACAGAATAACTCTTAAATTAAATTAATTTTAATCGAAAAAGACACATTATTATTGATGTATAAAATAGTCCTCCGATATTATTTCTGAACTAAATCGTTGAAACCATTTTAAAACAGTCTCAAAATAGTAAAAGGCAGTCATCAGTTAACAAATATTTAGCCAGCTGAAAAAAAAATCTTCACAACTTTCTATAGTACGAGTACAAAATTAACTTAACAGATAACAATTTTGGACAAAATCGCTAAAGCTATTTTATTAAAATTAATATTCAAATTAAAAAAAAATCATCATTATATTATCCATAACCAAATTTCCCCCTCAAAAACAAGTGTACAGCATTTTATGTAATTTTTTGTAAAACACCCCGCAGATATCCACTTTAAGCAAAATTCTTTAAATACATTTTCAAAATAATTTAAATTATTAAAAATCACTAATAAGTAAACGAAACTTCATCGAAGTATTATTCAAAACTAACGGTAGAGGATTAGTTGTCATGTCAAACACTCCCAAGATATCAATTTGGAATCAAATAGTAAGAGCTATTTTCAAAATCCTGGCAAATTTAGAAAAATCAGTCAACAATATACTAACCTTCAACGAGATTTTATACAAACACCAATTATATAATTCTATTTATCATGTCTTAATCCTATCTACGGTTTCTAGACAAAATATTTAGAGGCATTTCTAAACATTCAAAAATAAATAGTACGGCACACCGCACAGACTTTCTCTCTCTTTCTATAAACTCGTAAGATTTCTGAACGGAAAATAATGTACATTGTATCATACCACTCCACATAATAACACGCATAAAATAATATACAATAATATAGAATCAATGAGAAAAGAGGCGCATCTTTGTTTACCTAAGAGCATTTCAAACAGTTTAATGTCTTCCACAAGGGTCAACACT
>CABFWO010006884.1:18089-30319 GCA_902155825.1 Timema genevievae | reverse complement strand
AAATACTGGAATGCCATCTCTACGGTTTGTAGAGGAGTGGCCTCAAAAACTACTTTCTTGTTCAACTTTCGGTAATCCACCACTAAACAATGCTTATTGTTGGGCTTTGACACCAAAAATGCTGGAGACGCGTAAGGACTGCGCGAATCCTTTATTATCCCTTTCCTTCTGAGCTCCTCTACGTGTCGCTTTAACAATTCTAATTTGGGAGGGGCGAAATAATATGGCCTGGACCTGACAGGCACGTGGTCAGACAACTTTATGTCACACGTCAGAACATTGGTGCACCCTAGTTCTTCTGTTACCACATCTCTATATTCATTAAGGATCTGGACCACCTCCTGTCTTTTTTTCTCTAATTGACTAATGAAAAGATAATTCTTATAAAATAATCATTTAATGTTTCCCAGGGATTTGTCTACCGTTTCTAATCTGATCCTCTAATCCCTCTAAGTATTCTACCAGGAAAAAGATAAGTTTGAAACTGTTTATAAAGGCACTCCAGTCTGGCCAGACATTGGCGTGGTTTCTTAACCAGTCCCTATGACTCCCCTCGAACAATTCTGGTAACACAGTCAAAATTTCCCTGTCTGTTAATTAACTTTTTTTTTTGCTCTATTAACCGCTCTAAAGACTCTACGGGAGCTGACTGTCCATGGAAATTAAGGTTCCACTTTCTAACTAGATTGAGCGCTAACACGTCTCTGCTGTGGCCCAATTTATTATATACTTCAAGCGGTTCGGCCGCCTGAACGGCCATGTTATTTCTTTCGGGGCTACACCCCACCCTCACCCCTGGTGAAGCCTGCGAAGTGGCCCGGCAGACATGAACCTGTGCCTCAGGGTAGCCTACCCCTTTGTCCAAATTTGGAAATTCAAAGATCCCTTCCTCAAAGTTTGGAGATCCTGTACCCTTTTTGTCCTCGATAAGATTGCCTATCATAGATTCGGCTTGAGAGAGTAACCTTGTACATTTGAGTACAAGCTCTTCACTGCCTGCAGCTTCTGTCCCTATTCTACCTAGTCATTGTTGTATGTGTTTAAATTTGTTCTGAAATTTCCTGGTTTGAGATAAGGACGGAGCTTTGGATTCCCCAACCCGTTGCAAAAGAAAATTAAGTTTCCTTTCTCTAGTGGGTATTTCTATCTCCCTTGGTGAGCATTTGTCAGGGTCGACTGACGTTTTTCCCACTCTCTCTTTTTCCCATAATTTAGAAAGCTGTGGTCTCATACCCTCTACTGTCGACTCTGGCACCACCCCCCTTATACGGATCTCATAATCTAGCTCATCCGCTTCTAACCTGTTGCTTTCCATGTTTCTATCCGTCACAAGGAACTATTAAAGTGGACCGAATGTGGCAGGACCCGTCACTCAATTTATAAAATAATTATACTTCATTAAACCTACATTAATTCAGGGAATATTGTGAATTTTGTTCCACACCCCCAAAATACCACTTAAGCCTATCAAGACTATAGTTAATATATGAGGCACCTGTTTGTCCTTTGAAGATATCCAGATTGTTTGATGTCGTGATGCCCACTCGGATCCTGCAGACGCTTGTCGGTGCCCCGTTTTTCAGTTTGCTATTAGACGTGGTTTCCGGCAACGGAAAATCGCCCCAGTAGACTGGAGGTGCCGACACCCTGTCTGTGTTGTCTGACGTGCCACGTTGTGGTTGAGGTTGAGCCTCTCATGGACATGGCTCTGTCTAGCCAGCTTACTTGTGTCATCGAAATGTCCACCCGGATACTGACGGTTTGAGTTGTTGCTCTGACTTCCAGAACTGTAGTCGAATGCGTCTGGTTGACGGTTGATTATCATCAAAGTTGCCTTTTTCTTTCGTGCTCAATATTACCGGAGGCCGTGATGAGTAAAGTTCTGCTATCATGAAACTTCTCTGGACTGCTATGTCACTATGAAGCTCCTTTGCTTACTTAACTTCCTCACTCTTAACAATCCACGAGCCTGTTAGTTTCCTCTTTAATATCTAAGATGTTGCCAAGCAAAACCCATCCTTGCGACCCACTGATTGAAACACACATGTTGAACTTGGAACAATGGTTTATTTTCTTTGAACTACGATATTAATGAAGTACATTCAAGTTATCCTCTTACCCGCCTCGGTGGCGTAGTTGGCTAACGTGCCAGTCGTGTTGAGTCAGACCACCGAGGACGGCGAGATCGAGGTTCGAATCTCGGTCGGGTGAACTGGGGGTGGTTTTTCCTAAATGGTTTTCCACTCTCCTTCCACGCAAATGCGGGTTCATTTCCTATAAATTCAACCTTCCTAATTCCTAATCCATTAGTGTAATTAGTACTTAAGCGTATAACCCGAACGGGTAGTAAGACGCGGTGCTAAAAGAAAAAAAAGTTATCCTCTTCCCTTGACCCAGTCGATTCCTTGCACATTGCAAGCGAGCGGTATCACGAGTGTCCCAGTGACGGACGAGTTCCTTACCACAAGGCTTGGTGTAGCTCTAGTGGCAGGTTTAGTAATTACACTCTAGCGCTGCGCCAGAAAACTGCGCAGAGGAAAGAAAGGGGTGGGGAGAGATCGTCACATTGCTGTCACAATGGCGAATCATGGTGTGTTTGAACTATCCAATTTTTAGAATTAACCAATGTTGAATTAGTCAGATCTTTATTATTGACATTCAAGTAATTATTGTGTATATTATATATGAAATACCTTTATGTTGAATATTTTCAGGAGACTATATAAACATACCAAATTCTAATGCTCAACACGGAGGAGCTACCAAGAGCTATGCTACAAACAATGGAGGCTCAAATCACAGAGCTACAAACTACAGAGCTTCAAATCATGCAGTTTCAAATTATATAGCTACAAACCCTGTAACTACAGCCCCAGTAGCCAAAACACCAAATGTCATATCATCACCTCTTCCAGATAAAGGTACAATAAAATGTTCAAACTATTTTACTAAGCGAACAAATACGACAGTTAAGAGTTCATTTAGAGAGCCTATAAGTTGACGTTCATATATTTAAAAAATGTGTTTTGGACAAGAATTCAAATTGTGAACGTTTGGGTTAATTAATGCACCACAGCTTGGCCATCCACCATCTTATTCAAATATAAAACAAACAGTATCCCTATGTCCCCGTACTCTACAGACATGGTACAGCTAACCATGAATAAAAGAGTGCGTTGGTGGAATCTACAGTTACTTTGATTAGGCAAAAAGACTGTACAGCCCACAGTGGTCACATATGGAATACAGTTCAGAAAGATTCTCAAATGTTAGGTCATCTTAAATATCAGTAAAGGTCCCATGAGCGGGCTCTTAAGAAAAGTCATGGCTAATTCTTCATTATCACCCACTTCGGTGGTCGCGTGGTCTAAGGTGCTACTCTCACAGTAGACTAGACTGGCGATGACAGAGAGGTCGAGGTTTGAATCTCGGTCAGGTGTACTGAGGGTCGTTTTTCACTCTCCCTCCACCCAAATTCAGATACACTTACGCTAAATATAACCTTCCTAATTCCTAAAACCACTAGCGTAATTAGTACATAAGCATATAACCCGAACAGGTAGTAAGATGCAATTAAAAAAAATCTTCACTGTCATTAATTTCAACTGATTTTGAGAATAATGACAATTTGCCATTGGCAAGGGGCATTCTTAATTTAAATATAAAGTGAATCATTGGATTTAATGATTTAATAAGAATTTCTAAAAAGTGCATGCGTGCACACACAGACAATAAAGAAGGCCATTTGTTAACATTAAAAAGTTGTATATATTGATTTTGATTTATTTATTGTTTTAATCCTCATCCAAGACACATTTTTCAAATGTATGGCTATTATTTTTATTCATTATTAAATTAATACAGAAATTATTTAGGGGTATTTATTTTGATACATTTTAAGTGTGCTAAGATATTATGATCCGCAAATTATCTAAGATAATAATATGAATTGCAGAATATGTAAGGTAATAATATGAATCACAGAATATGTAAGGTAATAATATGAATCACAGAATATGTAAGGTAATAATATGAATCGCAGAATATGTAAGGTAGTAATATGAATCGCAGAATATGTAAGATAATAATATGAATCGCAGAATATGTAAGATAATAATATGAATCGCAGAATATGTAAGGTAATAATATGAATCGCAGAATATGTAAGGTAATAATATGAATCGCAGAATATGTAAGGTAATAATATGAATCGCAGAATATCTAAGGTAATAATATGAATTGCAGAGTATGTAAGGTAATTATAATCATCATCATCCAGTTTCTAGCTTGTGGACACAAAATAAAATGTAATACTGCCCTGGAAAACGATACATTTTTGCTGAAAATGTTCTTGAAAAAACCAAGTTTTTTAATTTAAACCCTGATTTTCATTTATAATAAGATATTAGTTTGTTAATACAATTTATGTTTTTAGAACCAATTATAGACCACCATCCCCCATTAATAAAAATAAAAATTAATACATTTGGGTATTAGCACTTGTGAGAGTTAATACATTTTCACCAGCAAGATACTTTATTGTTATTCTTTTTTTATTCCAAAGCTCCACAATATTTCAAGGTAATTTATTGGCTCAAATAGTTGGTGAAAATGATATGTTTCTATATAAAAAAAAGAACCAACTTTTTCTCTAATTATAATTATAAATAAAATATGTTAATAATTTGAAACACAACATTAGTTGCAGATATTTCCCATTTCTCGTATTACCTATGTAGCATTTATAATTTTTAAGAGATAGGGTTCTGCTTTGGGGGTCAAATGGTGCTACACAACCGGTGTGCCACGGCTACAAATTAGTTGCGCTGTGCTGCCACTGTCCAGAGTGCCACACATCGCTGTTCAATAAGAACATGATTGAAGTTATGAGCAGCAGATGTGAGTCATCCTCATTTCTATGGCATTAGGAACTTGATAGTTCATTGCCGCACTTACAAAAGTATGCCACTTATCCCTATCTTGAGTTAGCTCATTTCTTACTAACTTGAGTGGCATGTGGTCATTTCTGGACAAGGGGAAGGCTACAATAAAGTGGGTCTGATGGTCCCTAGTATAATTGGAAGCAGTTAAAAGTATTCTGGGAAAGAAAGGAAGAGTGGTAACAAAAACTATGCATGGAATAAAACAAAATAATTGATGATCTTAGAAATATTACTCATTCATTAAATTTTATATATATTTAAATAATAATTGTAATTCTATCTCAAATAAAAAGAATAATAATAATGGTCGATTTATGATTGGTGAAGTTTTCTCTTGAGCTGTGGCCTGCAAATGAGTACAACCTTTGGCCTGCCTTATAATAGTTTTGAATCTAGATTTATTCTACACACCATTATCATTAGTAAAGTCAAATATATCATTTTACGCCAAACCAACACATCGATAATTACTTTACACTTTCATAAAATTGAGTATTGAAATGTCAAAGTTTTTTTTATATAAGTTGCCTGAAGATGGAGTATGTCTGCCTGTTTCATTTATTTTCTTTTCCCGCCAAAAAACCAGGGTAAAAAACTATGCTTCGAAATATTACTTAAGAGTTTTGACACAGCAATCCTCCTCTTCCACTGCTGCACTTGTTGACGCACTCATCATTCTACTACTTTATGCAAAGATACAAACAAACCACTTCCCTTGGAGGATCAAACAAGCGTCAATATTCTGTAAAATAAAACTAAACTTACTGTAAATTGGTGATAAATACGATATTTTGTAATATAGTACCCATAATTTTATCTAGAAACAATAAATATTGCTAAAACAACCTAAATATAAGATTTTAACAGTATTAAACATACGATTATGCTCCAATCATGATATTAAACTCATGCGCTAACACTTGCATAGGGAAACACTGCTTCCCTTTCCCTGATGAGGGCCGGACAGACCCGGAAACAAACGATTGGTGGCATAAAGAATGAGCGAGACCAGCTGGCTGGCCGGTCAGTCTGAGAAAGAACGGCTTTCTCGAAGAAAGAAGAGCTGTGACCTCCACTCATCCCATAATTTTATCTAGAAACAATAAATATTGCTAAAACAACCTAAATATAAGATTTTAACAGTATTAAACATACGATTATGCTCCAATCATGATATTAAACTCATGCGCTAACACTTGCATAGGGAAACACTGCTTCCCTTTCCCTGATGAGGGCCGGACAGACCCGGAAACAAACGATTGGTGGCATAAAGAATGAGCGAGACCAGCTGGCTGGCCGGTCAGTCTGAGAAAGAACGGCTTTCTCGAAGAAAGAAGAGCTGTGACCTCCACTCATTATACTTGTTGGAGAGATTTCTAATTATAATAATTTGTTTTAACTTTATTTTAACTTTATTTTCATCTTATTCTCTTTATTCAATTTTTAATTTTAGGGAAGAAGATGCTTCCCTTGCTTCCATTGAATAAACACCACTTCAGTAAAAAATTATTCTATACTCTCCTAATTCAGATTCACCATACAACTGTTGGACATTGTGCTTGCGTAATCGATTTTCTGTTGCCGCCCCGCGTACCCAAAACTAAACAGTGTGTCGCAAAAATTTTAGGCTTTGTGGATCACTGGTCTAAGGTGTTACCCTGGACTATCGATGACGGGGGTCAGGGTTCAAATGCCGGTTGGGTGTACTGAGGGTGATTTTTTTTCTAAATTTTTCCACTCTTCCTCCACACAAATATGGGTACATCTCCTCTAAACTCAACCTTCCTCATCCCTAACACATTAGTGTTACCTGACCGGTGCTAAATAATACTTAAAAAGACTATGACATCTTGATACATGTATGGGTTTCATACTTTCTATAATATCTTAAGCACTATGGACAGTTAACATTTGATTCAACCCCATTGTGGTTTGAATCTGTCAGATGTACTAATGGGGGCTTTTACTAAATGTTATCTCACTCAGCCTTCACACAAATGCAAGTACATTTCCTTTTAAACTTTACCTTCTTCCTTATTCCTATTCAATTAGTGCAATTAATGTGTGTGTATAATCCGAACGAGTACTAAAACATGGAGGGGAAAAAAAATTGACTTTGGATCGAGCATTGGATTTCACTAACTGCACACCCATTTTCAAGTAAATTCCATTTTGTGGTGCAAAGCAGTTTCTCATCTGCCATAACACTTCTTTATTCCTACCAAAGACTTTTGATTTAACCTAAAACCACAACCTTTGAATGAGATTGGTAGAGGTTTGACTTTATACATCATATGAGAAAATATTAAATGGAAATAAATCAAAATAGTAAGGAAAAAACAAAACAAACTTTTTTAATCTATAGAAAATTACTTATTTTTTTATTTATTACTTTAATGCTTTGTATTTTATTTGATTATAGGAAAAAGATATGCATAAAAATATTTTGCATAACTATAAGCCGATATGTCATCTTTTATTATTATTCGAGACTGCTTCACTAGTTTTAGAAATATTACTGAAACTTATAACTTACAAATTCCACCTAAACCATTCACTAATATTTATATATTCAATGCATGTAAATACTTTCATAGAAGATTAATGACGAACCCATTTTATGAACTCTTTACATTATGCGTGTCTCTTTTAATCAAATTTGAATTGCAAGAAAAGTAGCCTTCTTCCAAAATTTAAATAAACAACTTTTCAACGACAAGATTCTAGACCAGATTGTTGATGCCTTTGTTTCAATATATTGCTAGGTACACCATGTTTCAAATAATTGTACAGTTTTTGAACGTTAGAAATGTTGGTAAGTAGTTTGGAAAAAATATATGTTAAAACACCACAACTACTAGCTTTTTAAGACCAATACAGATGTATATTATTATTATTATTATTATTATTATTATTATTATTATTATTATTATTATTATTATTATTATAAAATCTCTAAATTAGACTACAGAAAAAAATTAAAACTTTTAACACTATCATACACACAATAAGCTTAAAAACTATTGTCACGTCTTACCACCTGTTTGGGTTATACATCTATGTACTAATTACACTAATGTGTTAGGGGTGAGGTTGGTTGAAATTAGAGGACCCGCGTTTGTGTGGAGGAGACCGGAAAATCATGTAGGAAAAAACTCCTGACTGGGATTGAACCCTGATCTCCCCATCTTTGGCAGTCTAGTCTATTGCGAGAGTAGCAGGTTTGTGTTAGTTAATCAAGTAGGTTTCTCTTTCACAGCGATGAATTAACAGCCGAAAGCTTGATTAAGTTGGTTTATAAGTTGTGTGCCGATACGATCAGCTGGCATTTTAAATACCTCAAATAAAAAGATATGTTACAATTCACAGAAATATATCGATTCAAACGGCTATTTAATTTTTCATTGCGACACTACTTTGCCGATAAAGAGAGAGGGGAAAGGAGAAAATGAGAAAAAACTGTCTAGTAAGGGTGACATATTGGAATTGCCAATTGTTGTTACTTCTCAGTATTGATACGCTGCAAATGCATTCTCTTTATCTGGAATTCATTGGAGTGTGAATCTATTCTATTTTTCTATCCTTTGCAATTTTAATTCACAAATGACTTGTATTGTTGGACTGCTTGAGACCTGATCTAGGAAATCTGGAAATATGAGTGAGTGACAAAGGCTGGTTTTATTTTTATAAATATTGTTCACTATTCTACTAACATTAATTTATCACTACTTGCTTTGAAAAGGTGACTGCTTCTTTTTTGTTAGTCGACTAGAAAAGTATCTTATCCACCTTTAAGCTACTAAAAGTAAGTAGCTCGGTTACTATCACTTTTTTAATTGTTTTAACATAAAATAGAGGTTAAAACTACACTTGCATAATTTATAAAGTCAGTTTTGTGTGTGTAGATCTATGCAATGTGTGAATTTTTACCCCACTTTTCAACTGGCTAGTGCAGGATTAATCAACCTCTCTGTAAAGTGCTGAATTGTCCAAAATGCTTTGGTGCAAAGCACTGCATTAATAAAAGTCCTATGTGTAGTCCAAAGGAGGAGTATTATGTCTAGTAGAAAAGTAAAATACATTCCTAAAGTATTACTAATAGTGACCAACACAATAATATCTGAGTAAACTACTAATATGGCAGAAAATATAATAAATATACAACACATTGGTGATTGAATTACTTAATGCGCTAGTAATCCAGCAGACATTGCTTTAGTTTGTGAAGAGGAGTGTATATAGAGAAGGAAAAAGGCAGAGTTAAAATATAATGGCAAGTGTATTATTGTCTAAACATTAATAATTATAATATGTAATTTTTAAATAACAAATTAAATTTTATAAAATATTTTCATTTTATTTTGTGTTATATTTAACGTGAAAAATGTAAATCCTAACTTTTGTAATAAATACATATAAAATTTCATTCAAATTTTTAGGTCATTTTTTGCAAATTTAAAGTCATTATTTAGAGTTTTTAGTGTAATTTTATAGGTCATTTTTTGGCAATTTTAGTTCATCAAAATCCGTCCCACTGATGATGGATGCACTGATATATTGGGTTGGTTCAGAAGGTGAATATATATATGAACTCTCTGGGAGTATTATATATCAAGATCTTGTTTATGGAGGCCTTAGTTTGGAATGATCTTGAAGGCTAAATCATGTTTTGCATCGTACACGTCACTGTATGTACTATTGACGCACCAAACACTCTAATGAGAGTTAATCTGGTTTCTCTGGCTCCTCAATAGGGAATCAAATTTTGAATATGATTGCTTCAATATATTCCACTTCCTGGAATTGTAATCGATTGTAACGGGTTTTCAATTAAGTCTTAAAAGAGTTGTTGTAATGGAGATATTCAGATTGAAATAAAAACCTTAATAAAATAACATTTGACATTTTCCTTGATTGGAATGGAGTGAAGAAAAACAAAACCATTGGGTTCAAAGTGGCAACAGACATAATATAGTAGATCTGTTATTATATATCTATCCTGACTCGGTCTCCAATGTGAGTAAAGCCAAAAAACCAATCACTTTCGATAGTCGTTGGATATATTTGTAAACTAAACTCGGAATACATTAACATTCGTATTTCCTAAGGGACTAGTTGAAATGTATCTTTGTTCCTTGTATTTTTGACAAACTAATTACTAGTTTATCCCATGGTTTGTTATTGCCGATTTGTAAATCTATGTATATTATGGGACAAACAATAAATATTAAAAATACATCTGTTATTTTATATCAGTAGGGCCTTGCTACTTTGAAGTACATGACATAGCCCTACTTTGTGCAATAAGATATTGTCACTGCTTTTACAATAAATATTATTATTACTATTAATATAGGTATATTATCTAGTGGTGGCACAGTAATATAAAAGCCTAAATGTAACTATTCCTAACCTAACCTAACCTAGATTTTGTTGGTATTTTGAAGTTAAAGTTAAAGGCTAATTTGCATGGATTGACTTGTAGATATAAAATTATATATGAAATATAACGATTTAATATAGGCTAACACATTTTCTAGTGTTTATTTTGTGTTGTTCAACGATTTAGACACTTTTAATATTAGAAGATGTTAAAACAACACACGTTTGCCTTACAACCTTTGATTTTATATAAATTGAATTATTTATTATTATTATTATTACCGTGTCTTACTACCCGTTCGGGTTATACGCATAAATTGAATTTCCATCTTGAATTTTAGTTAATTCGGATATCTACATGGCTTGCTTTAAATAAGCCTAATCCATTTTAAAAGGATCGATGTGAATAATACCCAGTATTATGTGATAATTATGTTGTCCATATCTGTTGCGATACTGTACATTTACTAACAACTATTTTATCTGACAGTTTAACAATTTTGCCACAGCAGTGCATCAAGGTATAAACACGGTGCCGATTGGTAAGCTCTAACACATGAACCAATAATGGCTAATCCAATGGTGAAGAAGTAGGTAGTTTATAGGAGACTGTGACTCACATTTGAGTGGAGAGAGGATCAGAAATTAGTGGAGATAGATTCCATGCGTAAACCCAGTCAGAATTTGAATCCTGATATCCCTGTCAATGTGAGTCTAGTACCTTAACGCGCAGCCACAGCTGGGAATGCTAACATTAAATACTTCTTCATTCAGTATTTTTTTTTAGATTACAAATTACATTTTATAATGATGTCTTGAATTAATCGATACTTTCTTCCAACATATTTGATGTGTTGATATACATTTGTCATTGCCTCATGTTTCTTTTTATAAATGTGTAGCTGTGATTTAATTTAAATTTTGCCTCTAAATATTTCAAAAAAATACTTTTTTATTTCTTCACTGAGATAAGATCATTTGCTTCTATTTATATTTTAAAATGTATTTGACTTTGAAATGGGAATGAAATTTAAAACCCATGCCAAGTTATTGAAAGTAAAGTGACAGCTTTTCAATTTGTCAGCATACCAATTATTTTTAGTCAGTCATTTTAGTGAATACAAATCAGGATCTTTATTCGACTGTCTTATGTTATTGCTGGTGAGAACAAAGTTCTGAGAATGATAGTTGGGCCTAAGTGAGATGAACAAACAGGAGAATGGAGAAAGTCATAATGAAGAACTTCATGGTTTGTATGCTCCCCAAACATGTTAAGGATAATCAAGGTGTGCATGGTGTGCATGGATGTTGGGGAACTTGAAGAAACAAGAGCCCTTGGTAGGCCTGGACGTCAATGGGAGGTTAATTTGATAATATTTTCAAAGGAGGTTGTGTGTCCGGTTAGGGATAGGCTGGAGGTGTCTCAGGATAGGGCTGAATGGCGAGATTACGTTCTGGTGGCCATGAAGGCCAGAGAGTTAAAAATTGTTAGGATTGTTTATCCCTAACAATCTTTTATATTAATGATATTGCTTATTTAGAAAGGAATTTTGAACTACTCTACTTTTTGAATTTACCATAAAGCACCTTTGATGACCAGAAGATTTTTTTCCTTTCAAATTTAATTGAATGAATTTTTTTTACTAAAGAGCAACAAGAAGATATATATCGTAAAGGAAAACCTCTTTTTGCTTTATGAGGTAATTGTATTATATTTGGTAGAAGGTATATTAAAGGTGGATAGAAACATATAAAAGGAACAAAAAAAAATGAAATGTCTTTTACACTGAAAAGAATTTATTATTATTATTATTATTATTATTATTATTATTATTATTATTATTATTATTATTATTATTATTATTATTATTATTATTATTATTATTATTATTATTATTATTATTA
>CABFWO010006884.1:0-14626 GCA_902155825.1 Timema genevievae | reverse complement strand
GGGGGGGGGGGGGGAGAGGTGGAAGGTGACAAAAAAGGTCATGGCTCTGGACACAAAAGGACTAATATGTTTTATAAATGAAAGACTAACTACTTATGAAACAACATGAAGTTTAGCAAATAGCTCTTGTTTGAAGTATGAGACCTTTTGTACCTTTCTAAAAACAATGTTGAAATATTTCTGTAATACATTGCTCTATAAGAGACTATTTACATGAAAATTGGTATTTATATGGACAGCAGGGGTATCATTATATTGCCCACTACTTCTATGTATAACAAACTTGAATTAATTCAGACCAAAGAATTAATGTATTAAGCTTTTAACATACCACATGAAAACAATAATCATATATTATTTATGTATAAAGAGAGTTATTTGGGCATCCCAAGTTTGATTGGATATCTTTGGGCTAGTTAAGGAGGGCCACTGAAACACGTTACAGTCAAACCTCGTTTATCTTGCCTAACTGGGACCGACATAATACCGACCAAGTCATAGCATACTGTACAGTACTAAATACAGTATCGTAATTAATTATTGTATTTAAAACGAGTTTTTAATAACACATCAATTATTCATTACCTGCTTTGGTGGCCACATGGTCTAAGGCACTATCACAATAGACTAGACTGCTGATGATTGGGAGATCTTGGTTTAGAAGTATACTATTTTATTTTAGCATCGCGTCTTACTATCGATTCGGGTTATACACCTATGCACTAATTACTAATTTAGGGATTAGGAAGGATATATTTTGAGGAAGTGTACCCACATTTTCTTGGATGGAGAGTTGAAAACCACTTTCAGTACACCCGACCGAGATTCAAACCTTGATCTCCCCATCATCTGCAGTCTAGTCTACTGCAAAAGTAGCGCCTTAGACCATGTGGCCATCGAAGCTGATTACATTTTGTTCACTCACTGTTTTTTCAATTAACATAAATTTATAATTAATTTTAGTTTTTCTGGTAAAATATCATGTAAATACTTAACTTTTTGTTAAGTTATAGAATAATCCATTAAAGATGTAAACACTAAAGCCGATACAGATAGTTGCCGAATGGTTAGTTTTTATTTGTAAATTTAACACAAGTGTTATTAATGAATGTATGTAGGGGAAAGGAATTTGAGAGCAAGTTCATCAACATTTGTCCTTCGAAAGTTTGGGAAATTCACCTCCTAACTCACTTGTCAAGAATTTTAACCAAGTCAAATCCTGAACTTGAAGTTCAGAAGTGTATGGCACTGACAGTTTTGCGAGGTAAGGTATCATTATTGAGGCTGACCACTCACTCGACCACTCACTTATTCCTTTCAGTTTTTAATTACGCTTTTTAATTGTTAAAGGAATGTTTGCCAGTTTTGTCAGGATAGAGTTTATATCGACAGTGAGTCAAGGAAGAAGCTATGTCGTTTATATAAATAGAGAATAGTAATGAACCTTGGACCCCCCACTTCTAGAGAGTGACACTTTGATGTGTTTCCATTTACATCTGAACCATATTGTTAGCATCCACAAAGGTAGTCCTCTAACACAACCAAAGCCTTCTATTATCAGATAGGTTTAGAGAGGAGGTCAAAGGCTCACTAACGAGGTTAGTGACGTCAAGTGTCTTTTGTTTGTTGCAAGCATTGCTGTTTATGTGGTAAAACAAGAATATGACACAGGAACAAGTCAAGGAATTTGAAAGATCAAGGAAAATTCAACAAAGTTTTTGCAGCACTCTGCAATTTTGTAAATTAGAATCAAAAGTCAAAGGAAATTAAATTTGACAATAAATTTGCGTTATTGGGTGCTAAAAAGTGCACTGAGCTATTGACATTCATTATATTCACTCATAGTTCTTTTACTTCTCATATTTGTCATAGAAACACACGTTTTTATTTTAAAGAGAGGCATTTTTCAAATTTTATAAAAACAAGATTAAAAAAATTGTGATTTAAACCAAAAGGGTAAAATGTAGGATATGATGGCTATCACCTGTAAAAAAAATTATTCTGAACATTTAGTGGAAATCAGAGAATTTTGAAACCTTCAAGTGGACATTTTGAATTTAAATATGTTTTTGTTAAAATGTGTCAAGCAAGATAAAATGATATTTCATTGAATGTAATATTTTGTTTAAAGAAAGCTGTGAGAAGGTTGACTACTTGTGCACAAAGGTGGTCTAATCCAGTTTAAACATTGATTGTAGTTATTGAAAAGTTATAAATTTGTTTCAGATGGTTCCAAGCAGTCGGTGCCATCTTCTTCCATACACAGATATGTTGATGCCTACTTCCTCACACCAATACTCTGCCGTCATTGTGAGTTTTACTTGAACAATATTATATTAACATTGCAGTTGATACGATATCATTACACAGGGTGTCCAAGCACTTCACAGACATTTTTATCAAATTTCTGGAGGCCAGAGAATACTAAGCTAAAATGATAATTAGCCCAATAAATAATAAGCTACACAAAATTGAGCCCAGAAAAACAAACTTAAAAGAGGTTGAGTTCAATAAAAAAAAATTCAAGGAATAATAAACTAAATAACAGTTTAGCTCAACAAATAATAATAAATAAATAAAGTTTAATTTAGGACTATTGACTACAGAGTTCTTAAAAAAGTAATATTGATCACAATGAATATTAAAAGTTGGTTTGAAGAAATATTACATTTATCCAATTAAAAAAAAAATAAACACATCACACAAATGACAAATGATCTCTGAACATAAATTTTATACAGTCTCTCTGGTTTTACTATTCATTCACATGAACTCATCTTGCTTTCAGGGTCATTCCTTATTAATATCGCATTTCACAACTACCTTTGTATAATCTAATTAGAATAAGTGTGAACTGTTCTTCTTTTCATTATAAAAGCCATATTGTGTTCATTCCTTTTATGTTTCTATCCACCTTTCCTTTAACGTCCTCCAAATATAATACAATATCTTGTTTTTATTTTAAATATTGAGATCATAGAAAAAAAATTTCTCCACTTTTAAAAGTTTTTAATTCATCACCTTAAAATTATTGTGAACAGAGTTTTATTATATTTTTTAGTCATAGGTTAAAGAAACTTGAATTTTGTTTTGACTCATTCGGAATAATTCAACAAACTTTGGTGCGTTTTTGTTTGATCTTGTTGTGCCCTTGACACAAAATATGTAAAATCAAATGTTTAGCATGTTTGTTAAGAACACGTGGTGGCCATTCTAGATAGAAGCTATTATGCATTATAAACTTTGTATCTCCAATCGTCTATATGAATCTCCATTCGGTACAGCTTGTTGAGGTCATAGTGACATATCATGTAAATAACTATTATACTGTCAAATGAACTTTGAGGACCAAACAGTTACTGTGTTACAACTGAAATACATTTATAATTTTGTGAAGGACCTCAAGATGACTCTCCTTCAAAATAAACCTCTTAGTACGGTAATTTATTTCAATGTAAAACTGATGATGAAAAATAGGTACTTTTTATTCTTTTTAACCTTCAAATCATAGACAAAATGGTTTGATTTTTTTTTTCTAAAATAATTTATGTCAAAAGATGTCTGGTGGTGATGATGTTTATCAAATGGTGAATTTTTCAAGTGGCATCTTCCACCGAACGTCTGTAATAGTGTTAGTATCTTATGAAGGCACTTGCATTAACAGTTGTTTCTATCGTTGCTTCTCATGTCCACAGACTGATCACAATACATATTCAATTGATCAGTCTAAGCATTTATCACATTGGAATGAAGCCATAAGTACCTCTCCCTCCCTCCTACCCTTTATTTTGGTATGACCCTAGCATTAGCTTAAAGAGAGGAGGAGAAACCGGAAACCACCCTATCCAAGATTTGAACCTCAACCCTCTTGTCACCCACACTCCAGTTCATTTGATCTTGAAGTCTTAGACTGCGTGACCACCGCTGTGGATCCCATACAACTTAAGATTCAGCGGGAGTTGATTTATAAACTGCTGTTTGGTTAGTAAGTCTGCCACAGTACTTACAAGCACTAGTTTTTATTACTGTTTTGGGGATTGCTTTTTGATGAGGGGAAGGTAGGGGAAATATCTACTCTAAAGTAACTGGCGAGGCCCTAGAGAAAGAAAATGGCTACCAACACTACCCGCAAAGGAGCAATTCATGGAAATGAAATACAAACAAGACCACAACCGCTAGCTTTTATTCACTTAAAGTGGGTAAAATACAGAATATAAGAAATTTCAAGCTTACACCGAGTAGCTGCACAGCCAGATTATATGACTTACATTGCGGCAAATACCTCTTGAAATGTGATCTTAACAGTAGCAATAGCCCACACCGTTTCCAGGGAGGTTGGGGTGAGAGAGAACTGGGGCTGTTTTTGTATTAAATGGTTTTCAACTCTCCCTCCAAACCAATGAATGTACATTTCCTTTAAAATGTTACCTTCCTCATCTTAAACACATTAGTATAATTAATATAGATGCTTATAACTTGAACAGGTAGTGAGAGGTGGTGAACAAAAACAGTTACAATAAAATAATAATTTAAACAATTCGATAGTTGCAAATCTTATGAAAATATTAATATGTATCAGTGTTCTCGGTTGCTCTGAAAGAATAATTTGCCTTTCAACTCTGGTGAGCATGGTATTAGTCATAAGTAGTCAAGTATTTAGCCTGAATTTTTCCGCTTATTTGGAACAATGAAGGTTGGGATTGAACAACAAACTGTGTAGATAGAATGCATGCTCATAACATTGATATCATGTGGCAACAGCTAAGTCAGTGGTTATGTTGTGTTTGATCTATGTAGTGCTAGTCGGATTGACGATCGCCTTCAATTCCAAGATGAAAATTAAGATTATGAGGCCTGGTCTAAAGCGTCACTCTCAAGTTAGACTAGACTGCCAATGACAGGGAGATTGGGGGTTCAAATACTGATCGAGTGTACTAGTTTGTTTTTTTCAAAATGGGGTTTTATGCTCCCTCCACACAAATGCAGGTACACTTCTTCTAAATTCAACCTTTCTCATCCCTAACCCATTAGTGTAATTAGTACATATGCATATAGCCTAAACAGGTAATGAGGCGTGATGCTAAAAAAAATTATGAGTAAACAATTACTGAACAAAATTTGGCAAAATATTTTGACTGTATCTTCATTTTACATATGCGGGTATGTTTACGGCAATATAACTTAAATACAGCGTGCTTTCTTTAACTACCACATTCCTTTTATTTTATTCATACCTTTTTTGCTCTGTTAGAATGTGTTTTTAAGCTCATTGGCTAAAATTTTGCTTAATTGGGTCAGCAGCTTAATTGGGCCAAAGTGGTCTGGTCTTGATGTGTCCCAATTAACAAAAATCCAGTGTATTATGATTTCCCACCTCTTCCTTGGTGCTATTGCAAGTACACTTCCTCTAAAACCCTACCTTCCTCAATCATTCACCCTTAGTATAATTAATATATATTTGTATAGTCTCAACGGGTGGAAAATAGTAGCAAACAGGGGCATAGTTTGGTTTGAAAAGTTTGGGGAAACAACGTTGTGTAATGATAAATTGATAGTTGGGTTTAAGACGTCTGTCTCATAAGATGTGTAAAAAAGTCTGAGGTGCTTACTATTAGATTTCTTTAAATAAGTTTGCCTAGTTTCAGATTTCTTGGTTATGGACGTCTTGCATCTACAGACATACACACAATCACACAAAAACACACTCTGTTTTATTCATATGATAAGTTAATTCATAAAATGCATGTGATTTTCTATCAATTTTTTTTCCCAAATATGATGACGACAGTAAGAATTACATTTCAGAATGGGGGTTAGAGGACACAGCCAAGAAAAAGTATGAACTATAAGGGGCTCTAGAAGATATATGGAGCTATTTTTATGGTAGCTAGAGATAAACAGCAATTTAAGTAACATAAGAGATGTAAATGTTTTATTTGCCGTTTTTAATAAGTTAAAAGGATAGAGAAAATTTAGTAAAAGTTTTATTCCAAAATTTAGGCTATACGCTTATGTAATAGTTACACTAATGTGTTAGGGATTGGGAAGGTTTATTTTAGAGGAAGCGCACCCGCATTTGAGTGAAGGAAGAGTGAACAACCATTTAGAGAAAAAAAACATAGTGCATTCGACCAGGATCGAACCTCATTCTCCCAGTCTTCGGCAGTCTAGTCTATTGTGAGAGAAGCACCTTAGACCATGCAGCCACCGAAGAAAGTATAGCCTTGTTTTAAAACATTAAAATTAATTACTCTATTTAGTGTTTGCTGTAGGTATATAAAAGCTAACATTATTTATTTATTGTAAACCCTAAAAAAATAATCTACATATAAAGTTTGACAAAACATATAATGTTGATAAATAAATTGTTAAGAAATGTGAATGATGGCCTTTTTGTGAATAAAGTTTAATGTAAAATGTATAAGTTAGATAATAACATCAGTTATGGTTTAGTAATGTACAATGACACTGAATTAGAGGGTAGGGTAGGGGTAGTCCGAGTTGTATTGTTTTAAAGGTGTACAACTTTCTGGAGAACTTGGCTGCTGCACTGACATTCCCACTCTCTTTCTCTTCTCTAATGAAGGTGCAATGCCTCTAAATACCCTGCTTGCGAGGGATATAAAGGAACAATTTAATATGACACCGCTACTGGTAGCTGCTTGTGTTTAATATTACTCGGTTACGTTAGTGGTCTAGAAAGTACTGTGCTGACTATACACAATTCTTTCGTAGTTCCTACATTATATGTGTTCACCCGGTCTTGTACTCCAGAACAGACTAAATCTCGCTCCTGATCATCAGATATCACAGTCTCGATGTTCAAATGCTGTTCCTGACATAGAATATCAGTACTCATTGGTTGACACTATCGGCTCTACCCACACAGTGTTACTTCCCTACCATCAAGATGGCTGAAGAGGTTGCGGGGAAGAAATGGTGGGACATAAGACATATAAGAATGTGTTTTTATGGTAGTTAATGAAAGTGCTAGAAGTCTACAGATAGTCTACATTAAATGTGTTGGCTGGCATGTTAACTAAAAATTGTAGTATTTGAAGACTATATTGTTAGTGACTCTTGTCCTGTCTAATTAGTCCTTAGTTCAACACTTGCAAGACCTAGTGGTCCTGTCACAGTTGCTTGTTCCTTCAAAACACTTCTCTTCCGAAATGATCTTACTGCCCAACTTTAGGGAGATCGGCTTCCCCTGAGTTGTCAAGTCCTGATGATCAATCAGTGAAGAGGTGATTCTCTGAATGGAGATGGTTTAAACTCCTTTCACCAGAAAACTGGCTCAGCTTGAACTACATTCAATGCAACGCATGTGGTTAGGAATACATTGTTTTGGTTCACTGAGAGTTTAGTGCATCATTGCCTACATTACACAACTTTAACTCTGTCAATGAGGAAATAACTGCAATTCATTGTAGGGTGTTACAATACTTTTTTAAATGACGACCATTTCCTTTACTATAATTGATTCTTTCATTTCATTTCACCCATCTATTTTCATTTATGTATTTACCTGTGATTGGCTGCATAGTTATATGTAACAACTTTCCTTAGTAAAGTTAAAGTTGATCCAACTTCTACTTAGGGCTAAGGAAATTACAGATTTCGACTCGATCTACAGAGCAATCTGTTGCTGTGGAGTCGATCTTTTACGAACTATGGACCTTACAGATACAGAGAATATAGATGGAGTTGTATTGTTAATAATGCCGACTATTGGCTAGTCAAGTCACAAACATACCTGAAAGTTCGTTTAGTAAGTGTCTCATTCAAGAAGTCTCTTTGGCCATTCTGGGTGCATATATTTTTGCCACAGAAAAATAAATTCCCCTTTTAATGTAAGACTGGTTAATTTTGTTTCAGGTGTCGATTACATTTGGGGAACTGGAAAAGTTGGAACAAAATGTGAAAGTAAGTATTGCAAAGTTTTTACTTATTTTAAAACTCTCTTTTGCTTGTGTTACCCATCAGGGACATGATACTAACCCACAGTGAGGTGGATTGAGGGTCTTTGCACCAGGCCGGGAAAATTGTCTTACATTGGAAGCAAGTTGAACTCGTCTCCTAGGAAAATAAGGAGGGAACCATAATTTATTTAATGTTAGATGGAAAATGTATATTATTCATGGTTGATACACATCTGGAAAACAAGGAAGACTTGAAAATGTCAGGGAATTTTATGACATGGAAATTTTAAAAAGTCACTTGAATTCTCAATGCTTTCCATTAATTTTCTAAATCAGAAGTAGAATAGCATATTCTAATATAAACTGTTAGTTTTATCTACAACTCATGTAATTTGGCAAAGAGCAGTGCAATATTTCTATTTAATAGATGTTGTATACAAAATTTAATAAATAGGTGTAAATAATGATTTTTTTTATTGATTTGCATAAAAAATATCTGATAAATGCTAATTTTTTATCTGGAACATCTGGAAAAGTCAGGGCATTTCAAAACTCACGAAGTGTCCTTGTAATTATTTGACCAGCTATGACAAAGCTTTTGCACAGTACCAGTATGTTGAACACACTGAACATGATCTTAATATTGCTCTTTCATTCCAAAAATACAATTTGTTAAACTTACAATAAATGAATAACCTGATATGTTCAATAAAATTCCATCTAGCGCTGTTGGACTCAACTAATATTGAGTATTAACTAATTTATTACACTATTTATTCTTTTGTCTGTGTAGTCGTCTAACACTAGTTTTGTTTGTGTTGATTATTTTTAACAGTTCTGCCACTCCGGTAAAAATAGTTGGGAGTGGGTTGGGTACTGATGGAACAACTTGTTCTCTTCAAGATGAAACAAACACATTTATACTCCTTTCTATTCTGTTTTAAATATGGCGACAGTAAATTATGACAAGCATTTGTGGATCGATATGTATGATATCAGTGCATGCACACAACTAAAAGTCCAAGCTGCGACAGTTATCTGCGACTTTGGCTGGAGTTGCGCGGCTATGGCCGCAACAGACCGTGGTGACACTTGCCGCATGCGACGGTTGCATGGGGTATTTTCCAAGATGCGATTCCAACCGCACTCAGTCAATTGTAAGATGGATTTGAGTACAGGTGGTCCAAGTAACAACCTTTTTGGATATTTTAAGGGAGGAAGAAGACGACAAAATAATTTTAAGGTGGTGGTATAGCAGAAGGAAAAGACAGAAGGTGAACACATTCCAACATGTCCTTGTACGTTGGATGTTTTAAATTGTTTACGCATGGATGTTGGGATACTAACTCAACAGGCCCACATCCTGTGAGTGGGTCATTAGCATCTCCAATTTACGTTGTCCAAACAATTTTTAAATGGATTAACACACCAAATTCAATAAAAAACACAATGTTGCTGCGGCTATAGCTGCAAGCACCGCTCACTCCACCACTGCTGTGACTCAAGCTGTGGTCGCAGGTAACTGTCGCAGCTTGGACAAAGCACCTTAAACGACCCCTTCTACCCACAGATTCTTATAAATTGTGTTTTAGTCAGGTCCTCCAAAAAAGGTTAGCTGAATATTTTTAGTTATTATTTTAGGTTTATTCTTATTTTAAAATCCTGTTGTAATCTAAGTACATCTGTTAACCAGACCAATTGTGCCTTTTATGAGAAAAGTACGAAATCTCTACCATAGTTAGTATATACCATGACATGTTTTTATTTAGATATAGAGGTAAGTCAAATTTGACCTCTGATGTCAGTGAAAGGTCAAATCCAAAATGGCTCCACTACACAGGCCTGATATTTAAATATGCTTAACTTAGGAAGCAATTAGTGTAGAAAGGCATTTAAGGTGTAATTTACAAAGAGATGCTCATTCACTAGGCGACACTCTATAGAGATCTCCAGAATTTAAGAAATTGCAGTAAAGTCAAGGCCCAAGGTCAATATTGACATAAATAAATGTGAATAGCCTATATAATTTATGTGTGACAATGTAAAATATATGTAATGAACTATATATATATATATATATATGTAACATATGCAATATCAGCACAACAAATCGCTCCAGCAATAACATTTGACTCATGACTGATCTCAAGTGGCATGGATAGTTCATGGAAAGCATCATTCACCTCAGGGAAAGACTTCCAAGTATCCAGGGCAGTCTTCTTTCCTCTACCAGGGAATGTGGAAACAGTATCACACCCAATAAAAGTGTCAAAGACTGGCAGAGTATGACACAGTGTTGGATTGTGGCAAACAATTAGTTAATTGCAAAGTACCTAAAGCTTGACGCGACACCAAAGGCAATCCAAAACTCATCATGATCTAATTTGGTAAATGAAGCCACAGATACTACTACTACTACTGCTACTGCTACTGCTACTACTACTACTACTACTGCTACTGCTGCTACTACCGCTACTACTACCGCTACTGCTGCTACTACCGCTACTACTGCTGCTACTACCGCTACTACTACTGCCGCTACTGCTACTACCGCTACTACTACTACTACTACCGCTATTGCTACTACTACTGCCGCTGCTATTACCACTACTACCACTACTGCTGCTATTACTGCTACTGCTGCTATTACCACTACTGCTACTACTGCTGCCGCTACTGTTGTCGCTGCTATTACTATGGCTACTACTGTTGCTACTACTGCTGCCAGCACCACTACTACTACTACTACTACTGCTGCCAGCACCACTACTACTACTACTACTACTGCTGCCAGCACCACTACTACTACTACTACTACTGCTACTGCTACTGCTATAACTACAACTACCACCATCTACATAGCCAGAAACATAAAGATGCTAAGATAACATTGCTCGTTTATTGCGAGACTTGATGGTGGTGATGGCGAAAGTGATAAAATGGCAGCATGTGAAGAAGGTCTTATTGCTTTGTGTGCTAATAATAGCAACACAAATTTTCGTGGTTGCAGTAGAGTTGGTAAAAAAAATGTGTGGCGAAAAGTTGAAATTGTACTGGAGCGAGAGAGTATTGGTATTGGTTGTGGGGGCACACATTTTTCACATTTGTCTCCAATGTGCTGTTGATTGCTCACCAATCAATATTGAATGTTTTGCGGTAAAAGTTTACAAATACTTTTATATATGTACAGCAAGAGTTGAAGAACCTAAAAACTTTTGTGACTTTGCAGGAAAAACCAATACTAAATTATTAGAACATGGGCATACAAGGTTTTTATCATTGGTCCCATCAAATGAGAGAATTTTAAGCATGTTTCATGGACTTAGTTTGTAATTTTTTTTTCGAGAAAAATGCCCTGCCATGTTGCAGAAATTGTTTGAAGATCCCTGTTTGAACCTGTGGCTATCATTTACAAGAGATCAAGTGTCTACACTTCAAACATACATTAGCTTCATTGAAAAAGATAATATTTCAGCTACAGAAGTAGTCGGGAACATTGAAAATATTATGAACACATTAGAAGCCAGAAAAAGTTAACTTTTTGTAACAACTTATATCAAAAATAAACTAAGTGTGTTAGTAGATTCAGGCGAAATTAATGAGGTTAAGTTTTTTGTAGTTCAGATATTCTATGAAACCAGCCTAGAATAGGTAAACAATTGTAAGTCCAGTTAAGGAAATACCGAGAAATTTAAATGGGTGCTACTAAGGAAGATGCCTGAATTGAAAGAAATACAGAATGATTTGAACAAGAAAATTATCACAGGAACAGATGAAGCTTGTGTATTCGATCATTGGGCTCTTGTACAGTTGTGAGCAGGTTGGATGCTTGGAATGAAGAAAATATTTCTGTATCTGATAGATGGGTGCAAATATTTTCTGAAATGAGTGAACATTTTTTAGATTTTCAGGATTTATGTAATTTAGTAGAGTTTATTCTTTGTTTGCTAGGAAGTACAGCATCTGTGGAAATAATATTTTCTATTATGAATAGCATATGGTCTAAGGAGAATTCCATGAGAGCCATGCTGATTGTAAGACATAATTGTAACATGGAGTGTGATAAGTTTTATGACAAGATTTTGAAAAACTGAAATTTGTTGTGCAAGGTAAGTTCATCTGAAAAATACTTATGGTATGGGCAGGATGAAATGCAGTCCCCATCGACATCAAACTTAAAAGTTTTGGTGTGGGTTCTGTGAAGAATGATTGTAAGTTCACCGTGTTTATGTTATTTAAAACGCGTTTTCTATTTGTGTAGTAAATTAACCATTTTTTATTTTTTTTAAACTTTACTCCAATGGTCTCAATCCTTCTCACAGTATCAACCTTTTGGGTGTCCATGTTATCCTTTGTGTCATTGACAAGTAGGTCTTGGCTATGGTCTAGAAAGGTATTCCCCATCTCTTCCAACACTGTCACAAGTGCCTTAACATCCCTTAGGAAATCGTTTTGCACTTTAGGTTTCTGGTCACGGTGAGGGTATCTACCAGTATTACCAGCACAATCACCATCTTGTTGTTCTTCAAACTCTCTAGTGATCCTGTCAATTTCTGACCCTGGTACAATCCAACGTTTGAGCGCTCCTGGATTGCCTGTCAGTCCAATAGTATAGTATAGTATAGTATAGTATAGTAGTCTTAGTATTTCTCACCAAGAGTCATCATATCATGGATGTGTACGGCAAGCCATCTTTAGTAGTGTTTGTGATCTAGGTCGGTGATTCCACATACCACTGGAAGTTACCTGATGTAGTAGCTCAGCAAGAGAAGATCCATTGAAAGAGTATTTAACCAGTAGTCAAAATGGACACTGGCTTTTGCTTGTGTTTGATACCACTCCTCATAAGTAGAAACATGCAAAAGGTGAGGCTATTTTTAGCGGAAAAGTGGTGTTATTTTTCTCAAAAAGTGATGAGGTTATAAGCTGAAAGCATTATTATTTACATAAATACGAGTCAAATTAGTATTCATTAAGAAAAACTATGATAAAACTGTCTACATTTTTCGTTTATATTGTGTATTTAACTATTTGTTCAGAGAAAAATCAAATATAAATACGCACAAAACATTTCACGCTTAGTAAATGTCAAACTCGATATCTTAATATCATTACATTCGAGTCTTACAAATAATAATAATCGATTATCAACTTAGGTTTAGACAAAACAATAACAACACCGAAACATGTATTCAAAAAAGACTAAACTACTATCAAATAAGGAGAAGGGAATAAAAATTAAGAAGATATAGTTTTGCCAAACATGACTGCCTGTAGCAAGGTCCATATATATTAATGTACTTTCTTAGACCTAGCATGAAATACTTTAAAGGCTGTAAATCAAAGAATT
This sequence comes from Timema genevievae, assembly GCA_902155825.1. Taxonomy (NCBI): domain Eukaryota; kingdom Metazoa; phylum Arthropoda; class Insecta; order Phasmatodea; family Timematidae; genus Timema; species Timema genevievae. The sequence goes on along the minus strand of CABFWO010006884.1, from coordinate 1,354 downwards.
GATCTATCGAAATTTAGTTATCGTTGTGTGTAAAAGTAGAAATCTTGATTTTTTATGCTAGCTAACCTCAGATAAAAAAAAAGCTTAATCATCCTGAAAACACTCATTTTTCCTGTGATCCATTTTATACCTATAAAATAAGTAAAAACTGAGAGTATTCATACAAACGGCAGCCCTGGTATACTGCTATCATCAGTGTTACTGCGTTAAAAATTACATTTCATGATGTGGTGTTTGCCCAATTACAAAGAAATTGTGTTTATTTAGAAAAAAAGCTTGAATTCGTGATATTCGTGTGAAAACAGTAGAACTCATGTCAGAATTTGTTTTATCGCAAATGCGAATTTTGCATGTCCCTACTCATAAGGCGACTTGACTGTTTGCATGTCATCATTAACATCGGATGTACATTCTTCACTGTAAGCTTGTTGGAGGAGTATATGAAGGCTTGCAGCAGTGACCTGGTTTGATGGCGGGTATTGGTGACATGATTGGCCTTTGTGAAGAAATCTGCTGTTTCGGAACTTGCAATGTCAGCATATACCAGGACGTCCAGCCAGTGACTTCCAGCCCGTCTCCCAACAACTTCAACATGACCATCTCGATGTGTAAGCCACCAAACATTATGACAAAGTGATCTTCTCTGTGGGTGGCTGGCTGGCCAGGTCCACTGGATTTCCTTTGCAAGAACAAAGGAGTTGGTCAGCAGCCAGGGCAAGAATTTTACAAGAGATCAAGTGCTGAACAGTCCATGGAGTGCTGGTATCGCCACTGAGTGAAAGTTGTCTAGAAAAATAGACAATAGTGCGTTAATAACTGGAGGTGGAATAATAGTTTAGTGCAGGTCAGTGTCGTAGGCAGACCACGATAAACAGCCATCCATGGTTAATGTTGCAAACTCATATTCTTCTACAGCTGCAATATATGGGAGTTTGCAAGGCCTCACAGCCAGCGCAAGATGGCAGAGGTGTCGCTGATTTGCTGGAAGAAACATCGTGACTGATCATTGGCACACCATGGTCAATTCCTAAATCTGTGTATGGCCGATGCTGCAGTAATGATATTCCTGTACTATTGTTGCAGAACTAGTGTTGTGGTCATTGTTGGCAACAGCTGCTATTGTGAACAGTTCATGACACAACTTTAGTGGACACACTATATCTTCCAAATTTAACTGCAGACAGGCACTATTGGCAATGGCTGATAATTCATGAAAGTCTATCTAAAGTGTCACCAAATGAATGGGTATCCCTAAATTATTTGTAAATTAACCCGCCTCGGTGGCGTAGTTGGCTAACGCGCCAGTCGTGTTGAGCCAGATCACCGAGGACGGGGAGATCGAGGTTCGAATCTC
>CABFWO010006883.1:13157-30333 GCA_902155825.1 Timema genevievae | reverse complement strand
AAAGAAATATCTCCTCCCCCATCGCTCCTTTGAAACAGTCAAGAAATAGTTTAAAGACTTAAGGCTTTCTTTAAATCCGGCCTTGGACGTAGCTAGGCAAACTATTCTGCAGTCACGTGTGGAGGTATTGCATACCGCGCGGGCGTGAGTCAGTAAGTTGCTACCTTACAATCTCGACGGAGGGTACATCGATATAGACTCATCATGCATTTCATGACTTGATGCCCAACATGTTTAGGCCCAACAATACCTAACCCAACCCAACCTAACTTTAACTTAACCTAACCGAAGCCTCTGTTCTTGACACATCCAAAAAAGAGCACTTCGGACATTTATGACAGCATAGGGCAGAGTTCTCACCCGCAGTAACATCTGCTTTACAACCGGCTCCTCTCCAATCCTTTCATCCTGATATGTGCCTTGTCATTTTCCTAGCCCATAGTCTTTACAAGGCAAATCCTTATTAGACGTTATACCTCTCATCTCTGCTGATGCACCTCTTATTATCTAGGGACTAAGAGATGCAACCTTCCCTTACCTTCATTCCGGGTCCAACTGCTGATGCAAATATACTTATCACAGAAAGGACCCACCCCACAAATTGAAACCGGTTCAGGCATGTTTTCCGGCCTCACTCTTTACTTCCAACACCGCCTACACAGCACAAATGTTTAAGAGGTATGTTCGACCAACCAAACTCTAGTAAAACGTTGAAAATGCACTCCTCATCGCTGGTTTCCTCTCTTGCCAACTTTTAGCAACATCGTAGTTGTTAAACATTAAATCACACTATATTTATTTTATTTTACATGCATTATACTTAATTGACAATCGTACATTGCACTTAAAATACATTTGATCACCATTAATTCATAATACCTTTCATACATAGTTAAAGCTCATAACGTTAAATCCATATCTGTCCTCTTCCTTCATTATTATCTCAACCTTAAGAATACTAATGTTTTTAACACTCTATTCTACAGGAGGACCCTTTCAATCATCTATCAACTTCCTAGACAATCTTGTATTAATTCTAAATTTCCTTGACTTCATATGTCAGAGAGGTTTAACGATACAAAGTTCTAGGATTCATCCCACTCACTCGGCCAGTTTGTTAGCGAAAACATCCTTTACTCAAATGTTAGCGGCTCGAAATTTGTATGAATCTAGGTACACAAAGTACACCATCTTGAATATTTATAGGTTTCTTTATTTTGGTTGAGATTACTATCCAACTATAATGAGAGTCTTCACATTTGGCTTGTTTCATGTCAGTGTTTTACCTAAAATGGTAAAATTCCTCTATAATGCAGCTGTTAAATGTTGACAGTTGGTCAACCCTATACCTCATCAATAATAAATACTCTCCTCTTTAAAAATGGTTCATAACCGTTACACCCCCTATATCTTCGAGGAAGACTGCGAGCGATATAATCACGTTTATAATTGCATGCTTGGAGAGACACGAGTGAGTTCCAGATCCTCCAACCCATACCACCTCACCTACATAATTATACCCTCACCATGAACATTCCTTTCCCCCTCACACTACTCTTACCTTCCCTTACACCCTCATATTGATAAATCCCTTAGCATCCTTGCATTCGGTAGTTAGGTGTTAGTAATCCCTCTTGTACGGATTTTTGAACATCAAACTCAACTTAAATAAACTTCAACAATACTCCAACAAACCTCACAAGAGTAGGTAAATGTTTCAATATAATATATCATTTCTGTCTATATACTGTTACACTATAAAGGAATGGTATATTAAAAGTGTAAGTGAATTCCAACAGGATCATTTTGAAGTGAATAAACATTGTAAAATTCATCCTGACCTTCGAAAATTAGATAAAGCTATTGATCATATCAATATTACACACAAACATGATAAGACATTATTAATTGCAGGATATTTGTTACCCGATGATAACATGCAGGAGTACACAATCAGGACTTGAATACAAGTAGCGGACTTACACATGGATATAAAGTATGGACTTGGTTTAGAAATAAAGAAATTATAAATCTATTTTAAAAGTTTTACTATCAAATATATAGCAATAATAATACTACATGATAAATATACACAACATTAAACAATCTACAAGATTAAGATAAATATAAAAAAAAAATTTGTAAAAGAGTTAAAACTATTAACATTATATACAATAAATATTACAATTATATATTGAATCAATGTTAAATTATTATTTAAAGATAAGACATTTCTTTAAAAATAATATTTTCAACATTTTATTAGTAATGTCTATTAAAAATATTATATAATTTAAAAGGGTGCTCCGACCAGATCTTGAATAAATTTTAATAAAAGAGAGTTTTGTTGCTGTTTTTAGTTCAGAAATGTCCGATGATAAATAATAAATAATATGTATGCCCAAAATATTATGAGAACATAGTAATTTTTAATATAAAACATATAATTCACAACAAATTTCCAACGAATATTAGGTGACATCAGCAAATCTGTCCAACACACAATAACTATTACTTAAAAATATTTCATCTAAAGCAGGCCAGGTAAGCTATATAACTTTCATTATATCAAAAGCTTAGAAATACAAATATATACATATAACTTCAAAATGTCTCCCCTGAAACAGATTTTACTATTGATAATAGAACTAATAAGTCAGTATCAAAAAATATAAAAGCTTATTTATCAATAAAACAGAAATGGGGGAAATCTAATACTAATAACAAGTAGGCCTACCATTAACGAGAGATCTAATAGGCTTAATGATCCTGTTATAGTAGACCTGGCCCAACCCAGTACTTCTGTATGGTTTACCAGAGGTTCAAGCACCACATTTGATACTTATATTTAAAATAAAGACACACAAATTAATATGAGTTCATAACTAGGCTAGGCGATTTGAAGAAATATTTGCAGTTACTGGAACCAGAACTTCAAGAAGATGATGATAAAAGCAGATTACAAAATTATAGATATTAATTGTATTTGAAAACTGCTTAAATTCTTGGTGTGCTCTGGGTGTCATTAACAGATATTGACTATAAAAAATCTGATAAAATGAGGTTTGCATTCAAACTATTCATGGAATGTGATAATTGTACCAATTTAATGTCGTCCTGTACTTCGCAAAATTTAAGGATACCTCCAACATTGATGTGGAACGAAGAGTGTTGAACATTTTACTTCAAATGGAGAGGGTTATGGTGCAATGGAAAGGTTGTGTATGGTCAGGAATATGAAGGGAATTAGTAAAATCACCTTTAATAAGCATACCTCTTTTATATCAAATTCTACAAAAGAAGCTGAAGTAGTAAATTTTGATAAAGCAAGTGAGCGAGTGTGCCTAGTCTATAAAGAGTTAGCTCCAACTATTCCAAAATACTGCACCATAGATATTTAAGTATATTTTAATGGTAATTTGCATAAGAGGGGCCCCATATACAACTGTACTTTTGGATGTGTGGTTAAACTGCACACAGGTCTTGTGATTGATTATTATGTATTATCTAAGTATTGTCACAACTTTGCAATAACTAAACGTAAATGGGCGGGGACCCCCGAGTTCCATATTTGGTACAATGGGCATAATGAAGACTGTCAAATAATTAACACAGGTTACTTTCCTGCCATGGAGGTGAAAGCTGTAGAAATACATTGGAAATATTCCTTTAACACAAGTATTAGTATATGACATTGTTGTCTGATGGTGATTCCAAGGCTTTTTCCCATCAACAAAGCTAGAAAATGTATGATAAATATCACAAAAGAAGAATGTGTCTACCATGTTTCAAAACTTCTTGGCACTGGACAAAGAAAAGTCGTAAAAGATTGTAGAGTTCAAAAGATTACTTTGGAGGACAAACAGTACGGAAGCCTCCAAGAAGTCTCAATTTTGAAGCTCACAAGGTACTGTCATAATAGTATTTTGAGAAACAAAGACAATGTAGAGCAATTTAAAACCGATATTTTGGCTACCCTTCATAACTGTGGGTCAACAGACGAAGCACAAAATCACACAAAGTGTCCAAAAGGTTCTGAAAGTTGGTTCTGCCACAATAGCGCTTTGGCAGTGGGTGAAACTCCCGGACTCAACGAGAGAACCCTGAGGACACCAATCACTCACACAGTCCTTGGACGTCTTGTTAAAGTCTATAAAAAACTTGCATATAAAGATCTCCTTGAGAGCTGTACCAAGGGACTAACTCAAAACGTGAACAAAAGCATAAATAGTCTTATTTGTAATAAATTCACTTTTCTGTGTCTACATACTACTTGGCTGATACCTCCTCAAACCACATTTTCAAACATTTTTATAAATGTATGTTTTAAGGCAGCATCAAACGGGAGTACAGGAGACCATGATCGTTTCAATTTATAAGTTTCCAAACATAATTTATGCAAATTCTCAAAAAATATCAAACAATAAAATAAAATAAACTTTAAAATACAGATCACTGTACTATCCAAGCATATTAATTTTAAAGTCTCTCCAAACATTCTCACATGTTGATATTCCTGGTCTGCATTACTGTATTAATTTAGGCCCTTGGTCCACTGCTGCAACGGGACTATAATTCAATCGAGAAACAACTTTCCAGCAACGGTCACCAATCGATTGCTTTGTTTGTTCATCGTCCACCAAAGGAATTTGGTTTAAACTAGTTTCAACACAAGGTGTCGAGAAGTTTAGACGATGATGTTGTAGTCGCGTACTAGGACACCAAAAATGTTCAAAAAATAAAACAAAAATGGTGGATTCATCCATATTTTAGTAATAGCCAAAATAGGTGGGTGAAAGTGTTTGAAAATGACGACAATAAATTCCAAACATTTTACAGAATGTCCAGAAAACTTTTTATTGAGCTTGTGGAAAAAAATTCAACCCTATGTAGAAAAAAAAAGACATAAAAATACAGGAAAATCAAAAGTGTTGAAGAAATATTACTTAATACACTAAGGAATGTTTTTATTACAATTTAATTACTATATATAGTATTTTATACACAGTTATTGAACATTCCAACTTTGAATATCTAATTGGGTGGTGTTTGACATAGGCCCTATGTTGGTATAGTTAGAGCTCAAAGGCTCGATTAAACCTATATCCATGTGATTATTTTAAATAATCGGTACAGAGAGTACAGACGTAGGCCTGTTTTGTAAAATGTCATCAATAGGTGCAAAAACCTTTCTTTCGAACTGCCACATCTGTTTCGTTCATTTGTTGAGGTTCTGGGAGTAAACTAATAGAAATGATTCTTGGGATTATCATCCTTTGTACTGTTTGATCAACGATCGCAGAACTACATAAAAGTTTTGTCAACTTCCAACAATTATTGTTTTATTCTGTCATACGTGCAGTAATGAGATTCTTTTTCTGTGAGGTTCAAATTGCTCGAAACGTGACTGTGAAGTATGAAGCTCCGGATGGATTTCCTGATTCACAAAAGAAGGCAGATCATGACCGACTATAACAGCGAAGAAGAGTATTTCCAAGAAACATATCTCATTGAACAGGAAGACAATACTACTACCATATATGAAATATCAAACGCTCAAAAATTAAGGGATTATGTATCTTATTGATTTTCTCAACACACACGTGGCTCTCTCATGGCTTAAATAAATTAATAGTTTTCAGCTTCACTCAACAGTTTAATAAACTTTTTATCAATTTGTATGCACTAAATATAAATAAAATGTAATAGTTACCTTTACTTACTCCCATTTGACTTGTCTACAATATCTTTTCTGGAATATTATGCTATTTTATAGCGATACAAACAAGAAAACTTCTCTACCGCTTGGAAAAGTTTAATACAAAAGTCTTGTTCATTACTTTTAATTTTTTTCCATGACAATATTGCGAAACAATATATAACCGTAGACAAACAAACAGACAAGTATAAAGTCAAGCAACCGTTGGCTTGAAACTGACACGTCCAGTCGTATTGCAATCAGTCACAGACCGGTTGGATCCAGTTCACGTTTCAGTTGCTCTGGTGGGAGAGATTTGTTCTAAAAGCATGGGTCCGACTATTAAGCAACTAGAAAGAAACTGAATTGAGATTCTTCCTTTGGTTAAGTTGCAGTTGCGTTGCGGTGGTGGACAATGGGTCGGTGTATTGTAGAATGACCATTTTGGTGTTAAGCTCTCAAATTTAAGTTATTATAAATAACTGTCCAAGAAGTATGAGAAAATTTATTTCTTTACAACTTAATCCAACTTATCTTCTGGAAAATATTTCGCTGTTTCATCAAATTATTGATCTATAGGCCAGTTCTTTGCTAGCCGATCTAATATCTCATTCATCAACCTGCATTTATCAATAAAATTAATTTTGATACCCTCCACATGTTTGGTGAAAGAAATTGGTTTTTACTAAATTTTAGGTCTTACTTCAATAATTTTGCAATCGTGTTCTAGTTTTTCAACTATAAAAATAGAGTCATACCCAATCCTACTATGTAAGAAAAACTTTTAGCTAGGAGATTTACTGCTTAGTTACAAGAAGCATGAGCTACTACATAAAACTAAGCTGTCAAGTGATGGCGATGAAAAACCCTCGTATTAGCATCTTCAAACGGTTTTCTCATAGATAACATCTAGGGGTGAAAGAAACGTTTAATTTGTGCTCATCTGTTAATTGTTTAGTGAATTTGTTTATCTTATTCACCTCTCCAATATTTTTAGCATCCTCTTTTATGTAATATACAAATTTTGAAGCAGCACTTGGTCCTCTGTACACTTATGTTTCTGATAGAATATTAAAAATATGATCCTTAGGGATATTCTCAGCCACCTTAGCATAACACAAAGGGCTCATTGGAATGTGACTTAAGTACTGATGTTTCGGATCCTCTTTACAGCCTTAGATACTTAACTTTTGAAATCCACTGATATTACTTAAGCCAATGGTAGTTGGTGTTGAATATTTTTTAAATGTGTCGTGTGTATTTGCCCATACTTTATATCAGGTAAAATTATTCTAGCAGGTTTGCTTGGATTACAAAATATTTATGTGCTTCCGACTTTTCCTCACTTTTTCATCCTCCTTGTCTATAAAAGTAGTTAAAACACCATATATTAATTGAAATCTTATTTACACGTTTAGTCAATTGACTACATACCAACTAGACGATAAACGTTGATTATATAATAATACTGGAAATCGACATATTCATTATTCTTCAGTAACAAGTCACGATGATTTGATTCCCGCAATAGATTACTTTTAATGGAACTATTTCTAACGCTCAGATTTTTCGTTTTAAAGCTAAAAAGAGTCTGAGTTAGAAAGTCATTCATGTCAGTGTCTTTAAAAACTGATTTGTAGCTAGTTTTGAAGGATCAATTGGTGATCACATCATTCTTTTTAAATTTAAATTCAAGTAACAAGTTGACCTTCTGTGCGTTATTTTCCATAATAACTCATTGTTTTATAAACATAAAAAATGAAATTGTATCCTTAGATGTGATATGATTTTGAAAAAGAGTGTTTTTAAATTGTATTTAAATGCATAATCTAATAAAACCACTTCATCAGTACCAGTGTCTTCTTCATAGGTTGTTGATAGCCTTATCAAAATATTTCCGTTTCCTGTACATTTTGTCATGAGTATCCCTATATATTTTATACCAAAACCTTTACAAAACGTTGCACACTAAATATTTGTGTCATATTTTTATAATCCACTTCATGATCTCATATCTGCTATGATCCAGTTTTTGTAATATATACAGGTCACATAATCTTTAAACAGATACAGACAACGTATGGAATTTAGTTCCGAATAATTTAAGTTCATGTTGGAAAGATACAGCCAAGTTTTGACAGTTTATACCTAGCCCTAATACAGCCCTAAATGTCTACATGATATAATCAAGACATGCTTGAATCTCAAAATGCCACTATGGTTCCAATACTTAAACCAAGGTGCGCATCTCCACCTGAACTATTGCAGTCTTGATAGTTAGACTTATGAAGGTACCCTCTAGGTTTCATCATGAAGGAAACCAGAACGGTATCTCATTTACCTTGAATGGCTACATTCATTGATAGTTAGGTCTATGATAGAATCAAGAGAAAGTAGGTTCTTACCAGACATTAATACTTGACATAGGATTGAACATTCTAGAACCAAAATAAAGGTGTGATTTTTACCTATAAATGGTCCTGCCTATGGCTAGACACGAGAAGACACCTAGATAGGTATGTGAAATTCAACCATGAATTATCTTGAATGGCAACACTATGTCTTAAGACCTTGCATTGGCGTACCAGTCGTGAGGGAACAGAATTAAAGCAGACTCATCGATCTATCTGTGGGTTTGACCCTGTGTTCACTAGTGTCATACTTCAGCTCAAAGGTAAAATAATTATGTAAGAGTAAGGTTATTAACACATGACTACCGCAAGCAGAGATGATAAGGGGGTCAAGGTCAGGGTGAAAGAGAAGGATCTGATTGAAGGGTGATGAGTATAGGGAATTGTCAAGATGAGGCTAAGAGCATGCATATGAGAAGGGACGGGTTGTAGAATCCATACATCACCTGTTTATCTTCAAGTATGCAAGTTTAAGCATGAATGTATTGCTCAAAGCTTTCCTCAAAGATGTAGGAGGTATATTGGTCCTTCTTTAATTAGGAGAGTATTTATAAGTGATGGGTAGTAGGGTTGGCCACGTGTCAACAATGTTAACAGCTGTAGTGTAGATTATATTACCGTTTTTGTTGAGACACTGACATACAAGGACCATATGTAAATACTCTGAGTATAGTCGGATGAGACCATTAAACTAAGATTAATCAACATTAAAAAGGGTAGACTTTTTATACCCAGATTTATACAAAGCTCGAGTCATTACAGGTTGAGTAAAGGATGTTATCAAAGCAAACTGTCTCAGAGAAACACGATGTGTAATCAAGGACATTTAGAATTAATATATTTAGGAAAAAGATAGAAAATTGAAAGGTTTCTACTATAAGATGGTGTGTTAAAGATATTAGTATCGGTACGGTTGCAATAGTAGTATCGGTATTAGTACTGAAGGAAGAGGGCAGCTATAGATTGAACGTTATCAGCTTAAGCTATGTATAGAAGGTATGATTAATGAACGATTATCAAATGTCTTGTAATAGTACAGGTAAAATAGGAAAACCAGGAAACAAAATTCATCCATTCATGAAACTGCGATTATAACTTCTTTTTGGCAGTAGAATTCAAGATCTGAAGAATCCCCAATATTTAAAGTGATGGAACACAGTTTTTGAGGGGGGAAATTAAAAAAAAATTAACTTTACGAAAAACAAAAGTAGAGTGAGGGGTCTGTTTCTATGTATCCTTTTGTGCTGAATTGAATATAACAATTTCCAGATAGATTGGAACACTCATTTCTAAGATGCAATGGGTTTTGTGGGTGAAAAAATCAATAATTATACATTTTAATGAATTAAAATTATTTTTATTACAAAAAAAGATCTATTTATATATTAATTATCAATTTTCATCTTCATCTTGCTCATATATACTATCAACATCAGAGTCAGTTTCTGAGTTTATTTCGTCTTGGATGCGAAACTGTCTAAGATCATCACTGTCCAGGTCATAAATTTCATTGTTGCTGTAGGTCACTCCTTCGCAGTTTTTGCAGAGAGCAGAACACCTCACAACACTTTTGACGCAAACGCACTCTTTGGTTGAGCAGTTTCCTTTGCATGTGCAGGAAATCAGCTTGAGGATTGCGTCAGGGGCAGGTTCCAAAGTTGTTTTTATAGGCTGCAGTTCACCGACGAATCCAACCCCAATCTCCTGGACATAGGTTGTTGCTTAATCATTGTTGTATTTGGTAGTACACTCTGTATGAGTGCTGAGCTGCACTTTCTGAAGTGGGAGGTAAGGATTCCAGTCTGGCTGTCTTCTTCTGCAGTGACTTCTGGAAGAAACTGTATTGAAGTTGGTCAAGGTCAATGTTACAATCCTTTGTAAAAACAGACACGATCATGCACTTCTGACTTCATTCCGGGTGGCATTTGATTTGAAGAATGTTCTGATGCAGTCCATTAATGCACTATCAGTTTATAGCAACCTAAAAATCTGTTTTTTCCCTTTCCCATGGATTGCGCTGGTAGTATCGCATCCACTGAATGCATGGGCAAGAAGAATGTATTCTTTCTCATTGAGGTGTTTCTGCTGTAGGTTTTTTGAATGATTTTTTTTCTTTTGACGCGTCCTATTTTTGGCTTCAATAGCGATACGGGTCTTTCTGGTGAGGTAAGTGCAATCATAATGATCACGACATCAACCTTTTGGGTAAGGATAGTAGGTAGGAATTGGGCAAATCTCTCTACGGTGGTTCGAACAATGAGAACATCTGCATCACCAACAGCCTGTTTCACCTCGATATCATTGCTTTGAAGAACAATTGTTAGCATCTTGATTAACTGTTTTTAGTTCTGTGAATTTGATAGGAGCCGCTCTTGCTTGCCATAAATTGGAGTAGTTCCATCTATGCGAAACTGTGGGGCCAAGTGTTTGTATCTGCGTTGGTGTTCATTTGCTTTGGTGTTGTTTGGATCATCATATCCATCAAACACCACTACTATTTTCCAGTATTTATAGTGATATGTCGAATACTGTACATATGAATTGCACACGCCAGCATAAGTACGACTGTTGTTTTATTCCATTTAACCGCGTGCAATAAATAAACATATCGATGATGAAGCAATCTGTTTTCTTCAATGCATCTTCATCAATATTGGTGATTTCCTCATACAAACTGGATTTTATGTTCTTTCTCATTCCGAATTAGTGAAAAGTGAGTTGAGTTTTTTCACCCACAAATCCATTATATCTTAGAAATGAGTGTTCCAATCTAACTGAAAATTGTTTTATTCGATTCAGCATAAAAAAATACATAGAAAAAGACCCTTCACTCGACTTTTTCCGTAAAGCTAGAATTTTTATGGGACGTCCCCTCCCCTTAACCCCTCAAAAACGTTCCACCCTTTAAATTTTAGGGACTCTTCAGATCTTTAATTATACTGCCAAAAATAAGTAATAACCGCATTTTCACGAATGGACGAATTTTGTTTTTTATTTGCCCATTTTTTGTCTATTTTACCTGTACAATATGTACTATGCATGATTGCCAATTAAATTTATGATGTATGGAATAATCGAGGAGTTAGGTTTCATGACTCTAATAAACGTAGGATGATTAAATGTTTAGCAAGTACGAAGTTGTTACAGGTAGACAAAAGAGGAAACTAGAGAGTGAGTAAACATTTTCAAAGTTTGAGTAGAGATTGGTAGGTCTTAAGTATTCTTACTGTGTAGGCAGGCGACAGAAGAAAGTGAAGCCGGCAAACTTGTCTGAACTTGTTCTCAGCTGTGCTTAAGGTCTTTTCTCCAATGGGGAGATTTGTATTATCAGTATTGATTAAGGACTCATGTCTTAGGATATTGTCTATCCATTGAAAAAGATATAATGTTAAAAATATTAACGTTTAGAATGCACATGTAAAGGATGTTTTATTTAATATGAAAGAACAAAGTTATATTGAATATTAATTAGTTAATATTAGTAAAGTTCTATGTTAAACTTTACCTGTTTATAAAGTACTCTTAAAGGGTTGGATGTCATTTAGAGAATATTGATTATATATTTAATAATTTATTCGTCTTAATCTATTCTTTTGCTAAGTCTTTATTGTTTACGCATTAAGATTGATAGGGTAGGATGTATGATGTTAGTGATTACTTGTCTTAAAGAGGGAAAGAGAGGAGGTGGGGAAGTGTTAGAAGGAGTCCTTGAACGTTTATTCGATTGGGGTAAGGGTCTGTTGTGCTGGGATGTGGTCTTTTTGTTGCGATCTGTATGTTATAGTTCCCAACGTTTTGTATAAGTGAATGCATCGATATTTGGTTGTTGAAGTTTTCTTTAAGTCGATATGTTTGATTTCCGTTTGATGTCTAATCGAAGTTTTCTAGAAGTCTGTTTGATGTATGTTGAAGTATATTTTAAATCAAAGAGCTAAATTTAAATCAATTTGAATTCGATTGAAGTACGTTAATGTATTTTTGAAATCGAATGAACTAGATCGAAGTTTGTTGATTAAAAGCGGTTTAAATATAATGTACAGCATGAGAAATGAACTATTATATGTGTGTTCCATAGTTCTTACTGTACCGTGTCTACAAACTTCTGCGCCACATAGCCTCCACCACCTTAAGGTGCATTCACACTTAACCCGTTTGACCTGGAAACCAGCGCCGCACATGGACCCTCCGAGCACATCTACACTCCGTTCACGTTCAACTAAACTGATACCTCGCAGTGTTACCTAGTATAACTCTGTTTTCCTGAGAGGCGGACACGGTGCATGCTCCAAAATTGAAGAAATGAACGCTCTTGTGTGATCACATGGTGTTCTTTACCTCCCGTATTATTGCCCTCTTGACGCTGTGCGCAGGCACCAATGAGGGAAACTCACGCTAACTTGCGGATGGTGACATCATTGAACATTTGTATCCACCCTCCCTCATTTTCCCCGCTGTGCAAATCTGAATATAAATGTGTACCCGGCAAGCAACGAGCACTCTTTGATGCATATAGGATTTAGGGACGCACAAAATGTAAGGATACATTATTTTGGAACAGTTTTGTATATAATTAAATTTTATTCGTAAACTGGGGAACTGTTAAATTGAATCATAATTATGTACGTACCAATTTGGATAATGCTTCGACATATTTATTTGTTAATATTTATACCTATTTAAATTTCTTAGGCAATTAGTTTTGTTTTGTATTGAGGCATGTTTTGGACACTAGACTTTAAATTTAGATTCAATGATAATATAGTCAAGTAAAATTATGTTATTTAATCTTCGTAGGCCATATTGCACTATATTACGGTTGGCATCCAACCTTACAGAGATAGACAGTATAATCGAAACTAATATGCATTGTTATCTTTCTTTCAATTCTTAAGCAAGTAGAAATTGAAGAGATGTTTTTCATCCAGTATTATGAACTCAGATTATTAGTAAGAATGTTATTAAGCCTTTTTAATGTGTAGGTTGCCCCACCTCACGGGTTGTTGGACGAGGCTGATAGCTTCGCTTGTAACTAGTGTAGCCAGGTGTATGGTTATGCGCATAAACCCACTAGTTTATATGTATAAGTTATGAGGTGTGATGACTATAGTCATTTTAAAATATTTAATATCTGATAAGTATAGATATCCTTTGAATGGTTCAGCTATGATGTTTGGGCGACTGGGTGTATCCCAACTTTAATATTCTTTTGATAACTGTTCGCTATATTTTAACTTTGGCACTTATAAGAATGGTTTCGGTTATATTGTTGTGAATGAACTTTATATTTGTTTATGCGATAAATACTCTGAAACTTTTATTTAATTTCTTGTACATAAGTATATTTATTCGCTACACGTTGTATATTGTAGCTATAGCGCATTGTCCGCTATCAATCCTCATATATTGTTAACTTTTGGATCATGATAATAAAACGGCCTCTAGGCCAATGTCACCTTCTATTCAGTTGCTATTCATTTACATCTAGCATATCCTTAATCTCCCATTAATGTATATAATTGAATATTTTATTTTATTGAGAGTTAAACTGCTAGGTTCGGGTGATTGGGCTTTGGCATATTTGAGTGAGGATCAAATAAAGGTCTCTGTTGATCTACCTTATTGTTTCTTTTTAAAACAACACCTTCTCTACTGAGAAGGGGTTGATTATAAATGTAGAATAATTTAATTTAGAGCTTTAGAGAAGAAGAGAGAGGATAGCAAGAGGGTTGGCTTTATATAGAGAGGAATTACAATTTTCAAAGTATGACTGTTGCCTCTCTTCACGAGTATCCCTGTAAACATCCGTGACTTCATCAGGAGCTCGTCATTCTTGTCTTAACCTGTTTCAAGTTATGGGAAGGCTTCTTTCTCTGATTAAGTGTGTTAAAGTTGCTTCAATATGATATTGGTGGGAAAGGATTTTTTCCTATACTTTATTTTCCCATAACCTAGGATTTATAAAATAGGTCTATAATATAGTATTATTTTCGGTGAATGGTATGATGTTGTAGTGGTAAATGTTGTTAAAAGGAAAGCTAGATAAGGGAGAGGGGGAGGAGTTAGGGGAGGGGGTGTCGTTTGATTTGGTAATTAAACCGTATGCGTTCATGTATTATAATGGTTAAAGAGTAGATTGGAGAGGGTAATTTAACGTTACAAGGACGAGTTGTCTAGTGTCAGGACGTTGTCTAGCCATGGGTTATATGAGATCTGGTTGTTGTCAGGCAGTAGGTAACATGTTAAGGAGAGGATGGCTTAGGATTCAGTTGGAGATTTTATCCAAACGCTATGGATTTTTGGTGTGGTGTAATCAGGGGTCGTAAGAAGGGTTTTATTTGGATATGGTAATTTAACGTTACGGATTCTGTATTTGGTGAGTTAAGAGGTAGGGATAAGTGTGAGATTTGGAGATGGTATCTTAAAAGTATGGGCTCTGGGTGTGGTTGGGTTTTGGGATGCATTAGGTGGAAGGTTGTGTGGATAATGACAGTTTTGAATAGGGGAATTCCACTTTTGTAGGTTTAATTATTGTGCTTCACTGTCTGAAAGATGTAGGTTAATATGTATTAAGTTGGTGGAGTAATCCAGCATTTGCCTGGAAAAGAATGGAAAAAATCTTTAAAACATAGACGATGAAAATGTAGGATAGGATAGGGCAATGAGGATGATTAATTTAACGATGTGGTTTGAGACTTGGGTGAAAAAAGATGAGCAGATGAACCGTAAGAGAATATCATTACCATTTGTAGTAATATTAGCGTTACAATTACTGGTGTTGAGCTAGTTTGCAAAAGATGGTAGATTTATTTTATTTTATTAATTATGTCTTTAGGAATTAACTGCCGACTAAAGGTTTTATATTGATAAGAAAATATATTTCTACCATCGTCAAGATATTTCCACATGGTTTTTATTCTAAGTTTAATTAATTCAATCAATCAAATTTTAGTTTAATTTTTTTTAAATTTTTATTCCTTAGGCTTAGTGACAACATCAGTGATGAAGGACATCAAAATTGTTGATTAAAATCTAATAAGAAATTATCTACTGCTGTCTGTCGATTTTACCTTTTGTGTAAAATAATCCAAATATATTTTTGCTATGCCTAATGGCGCTAAATATTTCAATTAAATTGGTTTTATCTTATTTCTAGATAGAAAGAGATAAGATTTAAGTTACTAACCATGAAAAGTTCTAATATCTCGATTGACAAGGGCTTACAGCAGGTGATAGTCTGGTTAAGTCGAGAAGAAAGAGTGAGGGATGAGTTTGGAAGGATGACGAGTGATGGCAGTTGGGGAGATGTTTGGCTGTATCAAGGATTAGGGGTGTAATATTATGATGGGTGACAGCTGAGGGGGCAGAATTATGAGGGAGAGCAGAGGGTAAGATGCAACCCACCATGCATGGCACATAAGATCTTCCTATGTCCTTGTATCAGCATGTTGCTCAGAAGAAGATTTCCATATGCATTGAGTGTTTTGTGAAATATCTCGTATATCTGACATAAAGTATTATATTATAATTAATTCCTATTTTCTTAATACTCCTAAATAAGGTCTTCTTTTGTAATTGAATGCCATTTTTATAATACTGGTAGGGTTGTAGAAGGGGAAAAGCTTTAAGATGATAACGTATGGACCTGCTCAAATCCCCACGCAGTGATATTTGAATTGTCTACAACCAGGTTAATTATTAGCAGTACCTAGCTTGGCTACATACTGCCAGGGTGATTAACGGCTGTGTGATTGGTGACACTGATAATCTAGAATTATTAATTTGAATAGGGTTGGTAGCACTGGCATTTGCTATGGTAATCATGATATTAAATACTCTAGTGTAAATAGTAGTTCAAGGGTTAAGCCATATTTCTGGCCCAGAATCATCTATATATCTCTGCTTGCCTTTTAAATCTATTAATCAATATAAAGCTATTAATCAAAAATACAATAAGTAAAATAAAGCCATTAGCAATATAAATTCACTGAATCAAATAAAGCTCTTAGGCAAAATAAAGCCATTTAACAACTAAATAAGTCAATAAATAATGTACAGCAATTGGGAAAAATAAAGCCATTAATTAAAATAAATTCATCAAACAAATAAAGCTACTACATAACATAAACTATCAATCAAAATAAATAAGTATTATAAAGCGATTAAAGGGCTAGTGGATTAGTAGACTACAATACCCTAAATAAATTGTCTTCAAAATAACACAACCCAATGTCTTAAAATTGAAAAATATTAGCTCGGAATTACCCGATTCTTTAATAAACTATAAAAATCGCTTTATTCGAAGATGTATTCCAAAAATGGCCTTAATAAGGTGAAATCATCTCAAAACGTTAATGAGTAATTTTAAAATAGGTTAAATTTTCTCTAATGTAGAAACATTGTGTCTAAAATGACTTGCTTCATCGAAAAATATACACAAGCTCCAAATGTGTAGTTTCATTGAAAAATTAGTCTATAACTTGATTATGTGGAACTCAATGACTGGATTGAGTGACTTTTGCAAATAGTCGAATAAGTCTTCTAGGTTTAGTAGAAAAAAAAATTAGACAAATGGACAAAATATATTAGTAAATTCCTTTGACAAGTAGACAAATAAAATAATTGTGAGTGTTAAAAAAAGATGATTCTTTGAAAATACACTCTAATTGGTCTGATTTGGGGATAGCTTTGAATCCTTATTTTTAAAATCAAAGAAAATACCATTGTAACCTCGTTACAACAAGTAAACAATAAAAGGTTGCATCAGTCACCACCCTGGTCCCAGTTGACTCGTCTCAGCAAGACCGTGGCTCTAAAACACCTCCCGGCACTGTCTAAAACCTGACTGAATCGATGCCCATGGTTCATTCCCCGTCGTGAGTACCGAGCTCAGAAAAAAATAAATGGTACGGCGCACCGCACAGACTTTCTCTCTCTTTCTATAAACTCGTAAGATTTCTGAACGGAATAATGTACATTGTATCATCACCACTCCACATAAGAACACGCATAAAATAATATACAATGATATAGAATCAATGAGAAAAGAGGCGCATCTTTGTCCACCTAA
>CABFWO010006883.1:0-11520 GCA_902155825.1 Timema genevievae | reverse complement strand
GTAGCCATTTTGTTTGGAATATTTATTAATGTTCATAAATGAAATTTAATCAAAATCGTTAGAGCCGATTTTGAGAAAATCGACTTTTTCTCTTTTTTCCCTTCAGTAAACTACCCTTAATTTTAGGGGTAGATATCCAATTCCAAAAACCCCTCGGGGCAACCCTATGAAAACCCTAGATATCAAGTTTCAGCTCAATCGGTAAAATAGTTTAGGCTCTAGTTGGAGGTACAGACAGACAGACAGACGTAAATTCAAAAACCACTTTTTCGGATTCAGGAAGTCATGAAACGTCATAATTCATCAAAATCTCGAGTTCGATTTTTTTGACGATCACCATACTTTCTCTACCTATAAGATAGAGAGAAAGTAAAAAGAACGATATGCATGAGTGCATGAGCGATCACTGCGCTCTATCGGCTGTGTTTGGCAAGTTCGTAGTCTAGTTCCTTCCACATACATATGGAGAGGCATCGTACAACCTAATATGTTCTAGAAGCATGCTACCCCTTACCCCTCTCCGCCAGCAGTTATTCCCACGCCTTGAGAACACGTGGTAGATTCAAGGACTATATAATGATAGGATTCTGTAATGTTTGAACTTATTGCAATACTGGCTTTTTAGGTGAGTGACGTTAATAATTGATTAATATCTTCGTACTGTAAATTCCCTTTTGGCTTAAATTAATTTAATCTTTTAAAAATTATCATTTCAGAATCTCCAAATATTAAACTTATTAATTTTTGTCATGGATTTCACGTTATATGGACTTAGTATTTATGAACTTTTAAGCTCATGGTAAAAGTTTAAATATTTGCACGGTTAGCGTAAAACAGGATTTTAAATGTTGTTACTCTACTTTCATTATGGGACATTACTTGGTCCCTGTGTTTCCACGTAATTTCTGCAAATCTGCCTAACGGATGTTTTTCAAACCCTTTTACTATCGACAGTTCGGTCGTTTGTTAACAGAGAGCTTCGTTAGCCGGCTCCACTAATTTTAGTATCGTGTAGAGTTTTAATCATCATGTTATTTGTTAATAGATTATTAAATATTGTTGCTACAGTTTAAAGTTTATTGTCTGTTAGTTTGAGATAGGGCCGCAAGATGGTGAGATTCCTCTGTAGTCATTGCTTTGATAAATGTACCTGATCTACGTTGCGTGTAGTTAGGCTTGAGACCGCCTGAAGGCGCTAAATACTATTGAATGTCCAGTAACGAGTTAATAATCTATCATCGAACTTTAAAGCTTTAGATAGTTGAACTTACAGTCACTTGGCTTTGTGTTTTTTAGCATCTTTGTATCGCAAGTTAATGTTGTGTGCCAGCCGCTTGGCAGCGTCATTATTAATTTGAAGTTTGACATATTTGATCAATGATTACAAATTATGTCCTGTTCAGATTTAGGAAGCCGATAATTTGATGAAGGCATATAATTTATTCTTTCAACAAATTGGGAGCTGCCAATAAGGGCACTTTGATTGTTGTTATATATTTTTAAGAGTATATCCTGAATTAGTTATTAATTTCAAAGATGTTTGATTCTGCCAGTATATTAAATTAAGACTGGTTTAAGAAAAATAGATAGAGATAGTTTGTAAGGTCAATTTAGGATTTGTTGAATCGCGTGTTTTGAGGCGCCATTTATGGGCGAGAGTAGACTTTTTGCGAATATTGTATGCTAGTTGTCTGATGTTGTGACTAATGCGAAGAAGTCCAGGAAACCTGCAGCATTCAAGCTTACTTGTACATTACATATCTTATGTTATAAGCGTTTGCTTTGGCTATAACTGTTTCTATGGTTCATAAACCTTTGTATACCTAATAAATCTGGTCCTTTCTTTGAAATGTTCATTTCATAAAAATGTTGAGCTTCTTGCGAAAGCTGATGTCACCTAACACATTTGAGCTGTCTCACTCGTCTCATCGAGTTGTATATGTTTGGTTATTTAAATAAAAAACTCTCTTGTTACCACTTTGACTATTATTTCTGAGTTGGTATGGGGGGTTACACCATGAACGTTATACAAGCATGTGTATAATAATTCCGCTATATTCACGTAAAAATGTGTCAATAAGTATTCTATCTTGATTAATTAGTTCAAAGTTATTTGACCGTGTTGAAAATAAATATAGACGAAAAATTTGTTGAGGAAATTGCGTCAAAAACCATTTTACTCATTTGAAAATATGCTATAATGATTAGAATTTGTTTAGAAAATGTATGAAAGAATAAAGTAAGCAGGACTAGACTTGCTTGGTTTAAAAATAGTCAGCGCTCACAAAGGGAGTTGGTGTTTGTGGGAGGCTGCTACTTTGAAGTGCAATAGAATAATTCTTACCACACATGCGGATTGTGTAAAAATACCTACAACAGGAGAATGGAAGACCATAAATTAATACATACATAGTTCATACATACATAATTTCTGTATACTCTTGTAGAGCTGCAAGACATGTGCATCAAAGATTGAGCTATGAAGAAATGTGTAAACTGCATTTTTCAATATTTTTTGTGTGCATTCATATTCGTAAAACACAAGCGTTAATTAGAAAAAAAAATTGCCATTGTCTACGTAGGGAAAACACATTAATTTTGTACTTTGAAAGGTGTGTTTAAAATTGTTTGGATTAAAAACATAAAATTCCCTACAATATATTCATATCTGTATCACAACATATTTAATGTGCTTACAGTTTGGAAAAACTCGACTAATCTGTATTTTCTTATTGGTATTAGTGTAAATGTATTCCAGTACTTTTTTTTTTACAGTTTTGGCATTTAAAATCTAAGCATAAAGTGTCGCCCCTAACTTTAGAACATTATAGACCCCATATTAATAAATTCTCTCTTGACAGAAGATTTTTTCTTAGTGAGGATGAGCAAATTCAGTAAATATTTAAACTCATTAATCTGGGTACACAAATGGATAATATCTAGAGAACAAATAATCTATATGAATATTGATACTTAATTCTCCATTGTAATCGTTGCTTTCAACTAGATCACATGTCAGAATGAAATGATAAACGGACTGAATTTCGATGGCTTGTTGTTAAAAACTAACACTAATATATTAATTGACAATGACACCATGAACTTGGAATCGTTCAGTGCTTACCAGATCATTCATCCAGGCTCCATATTCATTACCACACTTTGACACGTCTAGTTGTGCACTTAAGACGTGACACACGAAAAAGAAGTTTTACAAATTCTTGATTTTCTCATCAACGATATGATGAGAAACATTTTTTTGCCAAACATCTACCTCACCTGGTTCACTAAGGTACATAGCTGGCATTGAAATAGGGCCAGCTGGGGCATGAAGGACCCACTTCAGGGGTGGACTTGAAATACTAAAACATCGATAAAAGGTTATAAAATTATTTGTTTTGTATGTTTTTTTTCCGAGTTATAACCATTTTTGTGTATCAGTACAGTGAGCTGGTATAACTTATTTCATTGAACACTTTATAAACAATGTTTTTATTTCATTTATGACATTGACGATTACATTGTAAACACCAAAGAATATTTGATAATGTTAATGTACCATTATTGTTCATTGTCTTACAATAGTCATTTCAGAAATTGTTGCTTTGCTGTAAATTCGAAGATATAATAGATACTTATTCAAATTGAGGAATAGCAATATTTATTTAATATATAAATATACCAAATATGGCTCAGATGAAGCATGGCGTCTGTGCGCAGAACGTGTTCCTAATAAACGTTTACAGAATATAAAAAAATCAAAGTCTGCATGAACACGCACGAGATTCGTGTTCACTTTATAAACTAGTGTTGGATTGCGATAAACCAATTACTACTAGACCAGTCAATTTCGAAGCGTGGTTCCTCTACTACATTTAATAAGATGATTCCAGAACACTTTAAGATTAACAGCAGTATAGAACATTGGACACATGACTGAGGGGAGAGCTTTACGAAACCAGCAGCTTTATCCATGCGTTGTTCAACGATTACAGGATCTTAATGAAGGTGACTTTATCGAATGAGAATTTTTATTTACTTTTTTCCTGCAGATGTCTGCTGGTGATTTCCATTGTATACCCACTGTATTGTTTACCGTTGAAGCTGGATTCCCTAAAGATGTGGAGGTTTAGTTCCATAACTCTAATCATTTGGCCCAAAAAATCCATATGTTATTCCATTTTGAAGGCACTGACAACTATTTCGTATGGGCTGGAATAACTGGGGACAATTTAATCGTACACGTTTTTCTTGAAAGTAAAATCTTATGTCAATTTTTTGTATGATCAATTGATCAATGGATTTTTGGAATAAGTACACTTAGTGTCACAAGTTGCATGGATCAATTTAAGATGGTGCTTCACCACATGTTAGGAAAATATATAATCATTTCCTGAATGATTTATTTCCAAATTAATAGATTGGTCATACAGGAGTTATATCATATTTGATCTCCAAACTTAAAGCCAATGGGGCACAGTAATAGTTTCCACAAGACCCAATGACAGTGTTTACTTTCTCCGCCAACGTATTGAACATGTCTGCCAGTGAATCCGAGAAACGTCTAGAATATATTATGTTTACAGGCTTGCATTCAGTTGCAAGATGGTCATTTTGAGCAATCCCTACAAAGGTAAGTAAAAATGCCCGAAACTCAGAAACAAGGTCAAATAGTAAACATGTTTGTATACACTTTTTCACTATTTATTTGTTTGACTCTAGTCCACACCTGAATTGGGTCCAACTTTTAAGGCACACCCTGTATATTGATGTCACTACCAGGGATGCAGTCTAAGGATCTTCCCGCATGGCTTCTGAAGACAAAACCACCGATTAAACAATCAAGACCCCAGCTGTATGATGTTCTGATATAAACGTTGAGATTATTCAAGGTAGAGTGAAAGCTGTGTTGTTATTCTTAAGGAGATTGTCCATTAATCTTTGTGGAGGTGGTAAAGATCGTGGACAGAGCTGTAGCCTCCATATCTTCTTTATCTGAAAAAAATATATGATAGAATAACATTTTAGTTTAATGTTGCAGAATTCGACAACACATCTTACTTTTACAATAAAAATATATTCATTTTCTTAACCTGTACACACTTCACATGATAGCAAATATCGTTTTACCAACATTATATTTCCTCTTTAAAATATTCGAGTGTAATCTATGTTTTATATCAAGAGGTATACATACGTAGGACTAAATATTATAAATACCTCTTAAATATATAGTTTCTATGAAATTGAAACTTATTTCATTTTAAATTTATATAAAAAATTATTTTCAAATAAATTTATTCAGTCATGTTCTAATAATTTATATAGTTCCAAGTTATCAAGAATTTCTTAATAACTATATATTTCTTGTTTAGTATTGAAGTAATTAGAATTGTACATAGCGCTTCCTAAGCTACGAATACTTTCATAATCACTGTGTATTTCTTATTTACAATGCAAGCGTTAACAATGTATTAGTATTAATATTTTAAAGGAGTTTACATACTTACCTAATGATCCAAGCTTTACAGCACATCTTATGCTTGATATTACCTCTTCCAGATGTAGGCTGAATGTCGAAGGCTACAATAATAGCTTTTAGTACGGAGTTGATCAAAAGTTTCAGGCTCGTGTGTTATACGTCCAGCAGTATTCGGAGCCCTCCTGAATAGATGGCAGTATCATGGTCTTGAAGAAACATCTCAAAAGTGAAAGAGAAATTTATTTTTTATAAACATTTATTATTAAAATTATGTTTCTATATTTTATTTATTTGATAAGCATAATGTTATTTAAAACCATAATAAGGTTTCACAGTTTTACACACACACATTTATCCATTGCCTAATGGTGAGTAGTCACGCTACCATATGACGCAATGTGTAGGATGGTAGATGTTTGTAAATGTATCAAAATCATAGCCTATATTAGACATGAGTATAATGGGATAGTTAGTAAAATAGAAACTATTTTCTACAACATAAACGCTTAACTCTTACCAAGTTTACTTTAGTTCTTCGTCGATATCAATATATTATCATTCAGATACCACAAGGATGAACACGATTCTTTTGCCACTCTCATTGTGACGAGAGTCTAACGTTAATCTGCTGTCCAACCCATTACACTACATACATACATACATACATACATACATACATACATACATACATACATACATACATACATACATACATACATACATACATACAACAGAAAAAACTTCTAGAAAATAGATCTTGAAGAAACATTACATTTTTGGGAAAAGATATCAAACTAAAAACTGAAACCATTTGAAAGTAGTTACAATCTGTCAGCTAAAGCAAAAATAGTCATCGAATAAAGGAAGCTAGATATATGTATAAATGCTGTTTGTTGATTTGAATTCAACATATCCATGGGATGAATATAATTCATTCATTCAAATCACATATTGTGGCGAGATCACTTTATAATTCGGGCAAACAACTTTAATATTATTAATATTAAATATACTATGTAAATGTATAGGCTATTATTCCAGTAGCTACTCATCATTGTTCAATACTCAGTAGTTCAGGTCCTGATATCTTTCCATCATTGGGTTTGTTGTTGCACGTGATGTATTTCCAACTCTCGATACACTAACTCTAATTAATACTGTGTTATAATCAATAAAATTATTATGTCCAATTCCTAAAAAATTACGGAAAGTTATCAGAAATATTCATTGCATTTTATAATTATGTTCAGAGTCTTCTGAAATTAAGTAGACCTGCCTATTTTCTAAAATAATATATATGTCTTACATGTCAAAATAGCTCTTATGTCTGAAGCGATCTATTTATATCAAAATAAAGGAAGTTTTTTTGTACCTATACTAAGACGTATTAGATATAAATGTTTTTCAGATTCGATTATTTTCTGAGGGCATAGCTATAATCCAATATAAGATTTAAATAGATGCAAAGATTTAATATGATACCTTAGAGTTTGAGAAAGCAGCTGGTTTTCCTGGACTTCATACACATTCTGACAAAATTTCGTTCAGCTCTTAGGCCAATATGGATTTTAATAGTATTAATCGATGTTATAAATGATATATTAAATCAATAGATTTATATTTAAGGAATCGAATACATTTCTCAAGAAATATCCACTGCCGAAGATAAATATATTAGTTTTATTTTTCTTGGGGCTATCTCTACCTCATGTCACTTTTGAAGAGCTTTCCCATCGTTGTTACTGTTTCTTTTAATATAAGCTGTTTAAGGGATAATGCAGGTCTCTTGAAGATTATTCATTATACCCACATATTTATATGTGACCCTCTCAGTGTATGCTTAAGGGACCTATTGTCGCAGCCAAACCTCCAATTTCTGTCTATACCTGGATGAATGCTGGAATACTGGTCTCGCAGCGTCAGAGGAGACTACGATACCAAGCCTTCACACACATCCTATTGGAATAATTAGCGAATGTGTATAATATGCTCATTAAGGATTAAGAACAGCTCTTAAAGCAATAAAACATTCACAATTGTTTCTGGCGAGATTATTTTTTTATATTTCACTTCTCCTATAATTAATTTGTTTTTCCCACTGCGTCTCAGTACCGGTACCCATTCAAGTTATATGCATACATATTTTATTTGGTTTTAGGGATTATAAATGCTATAGTTAGAGAAGGTGTACCCACATTTGCCTTGAGGGAAAGTGGGAAACACTTGAGTAAAATACACCCTCGATACACCCTACCGATATTCTATCCCCGATTTTACCATCACCGATAAGTTAGTCAGACGTTGGACCATGCGACCATCGAAGCGGGTTTTTCAAGGTCAATTTATTGAATTTATGTTTAATATTTTTGAACCGATTTGAATTGTTTTTTATTTGTCAACGTTTCATAACTGCTCTCTGTCTTTTGGATATGAAAAGGGACGATGAGAAGGGGGGAGGTGGGGCAATAATGTAAATTGATAAATTAATTTTAAGAAAGCTACTCAAGATTCTATGGCTTTGCACTAATACATGAGCCAGACACGTTTACTTACTCTACTTACAAATAAAAAAAGGAAATAAATAAGCTAAAACCAGTTGGAATATCAAAATAGAGAATATCCTAATCAGTGACATCACACTAGCAATATACTACATTTCCAGACAAAGAAAGTCGTGGTTGGAATAATGGCTGCCTGTGCCTAAAGGGATTTTTCCTAAATCGGTGCCAATCCCCCAATAACAAATTTGGTGTGCAATTATTCTAAGTTTTACCTTCCTCCTTTATATTTCATTAGTCCTTACGGGAAGTAAAATGTGAAACTGTATGAACAATTTAACCTATAAAGAAGACAAAAAATATTACAGTTGATTTAAAGAGTACGGTTAATATTTTTTTAAAGGATATTATCTTTATAAATTAGCTGGACAGTCAGATTTTTTTTAGCTTTGACATTATAACATTGCCTTTCCAAAAATTATAGTTATAGTTTTGAGTGCGATGACAATTTTTTATGTAATGATGGTGTTTATATTATGCCAAAGCTATTCAATTTCATGCTTTATTAAAAACGAAAGTAGAAGTACATAAATATATATTGTAAGGCGAGTCATTTTAGACTTTGTCATGGCGTATTAACAAAAAGTGTTATTTAATTAATTTCATGGAACAGTGGCAGTGTCATATATCTAATAATTAAGCGAGCTATAAAGTGTATTAAACTTTACCTCATGAGACTAGGATGGTGGCACTGCCAGGTCCTGATCGCTTTGTTGTGTGTTGTGAACCCCTCATAAACTAATAGTTCGTGTCCTTGAGGAAAAATAAACTGCAAATGATGATACAAGCAAGCGGCTTTGCAGGCGTTTACTTTTGACAAAAGTAAATTATTTTAGAACGGGACCCTATCAAAATGTCCCTTACAACTAAAATGGCGCCCATTTTAAAAAATTCAAAGACTTTTTTCCAAAATTCCAGAAATTTTTTCTTTACGTGGCTGGAGTTTCTAGACCTAACGGATGAGATGAATTCATAAAAAAATAATCTCAGACTTAATTGAGCCTCCTAACTTCCTTTAAGGCCAATATTTTGAAAATCAGGAAGTTTGTATTTCATTTTTGCAATATGGGGAGAAATATTTCTTGTTATATGTATTTTCCTATAGTTTTGAGGCTTCTGAATAAATTTATGGCATTAAAATATGTGAAAACCTTCAAATTTCGAATTTTTTTGTAAATCTTTGACCCAAGGAAATTACGAAATTTTTCTGTCGGTAAACTATAACTTGAACTCTTTAAAGGAAACATGGTTGAAATCAATTATTTTTATGTTTTACTTAAACATATTTGGAACATAGCTTGGAATTTTGGAAAAAAATTGTGAAATTATATAAAATGGGTGCCATTTTGAGTTTTAAGGGACATTTTGATTGGGTCCCCTTCTAAAATAATTTACTTTTGTCAAAATCAAAAGCTTACAAAGCCGCTTACTTGTATAATCATTTGCAGTTTTCTTATGAAATTTGCCTTGTAGGACACGGATCATAACGTTTGCAATGGCATCAAGGGTGGATGCAACTACAATAGTGTGTCTTAATAAACATTTTAAGAAGTGGTAGTAGAAAGTAAACACGATCATCTATAGTATTTAGTAATCCTGGCATTGGAAGAGTGCCTCTAACACATCAAAAGTGGGATACTAAAAGCTAACAGATTTTGTTAACTTGAAACGCGTATGTTTGCCTGTGGAGCAGCCTGTTCAATAATTGACACCATTGATTATCGTGAAATTCGAGTGCGGGTTAATTTTAGTAGTCATTACTGAGAATACTATAATAAAAATAATAATATTAATAATAATAAAGCCTAATTGGTTTGAACCTGAACCGATTTTGCTCGTTGCTTCTTTAATATGGACTGTTTTCATGTGGTGGGAAGCATCTGTTGCTTTAAATAGTGAGAGTGCATGACAACCGCCATTTTGTGGGAAAGTATTGGCTGAAACATGTCCGTTGTGGTTTTATGTTTTAGCGCAAAAAAAAGTTTTAATTTCATACATATTAATCACCAAAATAAATATTGAGAACATTTTTTATTATGCTTATAGACCATCAAAGAACGAGCTACCTGTGAATAATTGAAATAATTTAGTCCAATTGAATGCCAAGCCGGCTCAGCGAGGTATACTGATGTAAATACAGGATATAATGCAGGATCTTATGTAAAGCAATTGGCAACGTCAAATTTTTGCAAACATAGCCAATTAATAAAAAAGAAAAATGTACAATATAATGCCAGATTTTTCAAAGACTATACTAGTTTATGATGGCGAGATAACCGGGTTGGATCTAAGGGAATCGTTGCGAATTTTCAATACAACAGCAGAATTACACCAATGGCCAGGCTGCGTTAAAACTTGAGTTTTCACGTACACACCTAATAGGTGTTGCACAACCTTGGTTCCGTTCCCAACTTATGACAATTAGGAATTGGGGCAGATTGAATGACAATTCCACAATACGTTTGCAGGGAATGCTAGAGTCTTCCAGTACTGTTTTAAAGAACTAAAGGCCGTATTCAAAAGAAAAGTGAGAATGTAAACTTCCAAGGGAAGCCTAATTTGTGTAAGGATCCTAATCTGGATTGTGTGTATATTAAAAAGCAAATTGCTGTGGGACTATGGGTGATAAAACTTAGCGTAGTTGTGGTGAGTAATTCTCACTCTTACCTATATGAGCTACTACATAACATTAAGATTTTTAAGAAGTCAACAACCAACAATCAAGATGTATTGCAGATCAATCAGAGATATCAGTGAAATTTGTAAGGTTGGACCTCAACGTAAAATTTGAGACCGCAGGAACTGAAAGTTACGTTTTCAGCCATTAACAACCCAACCACTTCCATATGATGTAAAAAGTGTACATCCAATGAATTTATAATTTCGTAATGATCGTGGTGATTCATGATGTTTTAGCTGTCACAGTATGGCCACATATTTCATGATTGTCCAAAATAAAGAAGACTAGAAAAATGTTTTGATTGGGGTCTCGAGGGACGTACAAAACGTAACTGCATAGTAAACAAGGAGCAACTAAGGAGAAAACCTAAACAACGTAAACCCTTGAAGCTGGTTTTGAGAGAAATATGGTAAGGTATATTATTGAAATGACGATAGGAACCCATTCATTCATCTCACTTGTGAACAATGGAAGCTCGAACTTTACAATAAAAGCCAGTAAAGCGATTAAGCCACCCTTACAGATTAATAATTCAACAAATACTATTGATTGTTTTGGTATAGCGTTTGATACAGCGTTACTATCACTTGAGAGCAGCAAATCAGATTTAGCAATAGATCGTGCTGTAGCATTAGCCGCGGGCTAGATACAATAATGAAGACTTACCCTATTCGATTGAGGACGTCTCCTGCCAGCTCGAAGGTAAACACGCCTGGCCCACTTGTACTCGCACATCTAATCGGCCCAACAGCCTTCAACATACTGAAACGAGCTCACCTGTATCCATCGCCACCGCTCTC
>CABFWO010006882.1:0-30351 GCA_902155825.1 Timema genevievae | reverse complement strand
AAGCTGCTTACAAATATTTAACTTTTAACTGGCGTTAAAATATACTAAATGATAGAGAAATGTGTTTATATTAATACAATGAAAACAGTTTTAGCCTAAGTCTTCCCACATTTAAAAGACAAGCCCAGTTTGTTTCATGCAGTGATCTTTAAATTATTTTTTAAAACTTAAATTTGAATTGGCTGGGTAAATAGGAATAAACTATAAACCATGTAAATGAATTGATCTTTACAATAGTAAAAATCTGATTAAAATATGTATAATAGTTTTCTTAATAATCATGTACAGAGAAATCGCCTTAGAAACCGGCCGCGCTCATCTCTCATGGTGATCCATCCCCTTAATAAAAGTACACTGGTTGCGTACTAGATTTCAAACTCCCTTTTTTCAACACAGAAAAGTACATGTTTATTTAAAGTATTGCTGAGGATGAACACAGATTTTACCCTGAAAGTTTTTTAGATACCCAGATCCCTTTACAGATTATCTTTACTCTACACAATCCAAAACCTTCCATTGCATAAAGGAAAACACATCTCTTTTCATTTATTAAACAAGATCATTCTCAACAAGGTTTTAAATCTGCATTTGTAGTACTGGCTAGATCCTAGCTCGGCTCCTACACCTGGCTGAGCGATCAAGTAATTGATTCAAGTATGACCATTCTAACGCTTGGATACATGTTATTTATATTTTACAGGGTGTAAACTAAATTCTCACTAAGTAACATGAATAACGTAACAGAATAAATGTGTTTTCAAACCACAAAACATTTTAAAAGAAAAACTTTTATAAACCAATAATTTTTCAAATTTATTGCGGCCAATGAATAGTAAAAATACTAGTGTTAAAAGAAATAACACCACAGTACTTACCAACTCCAGATGTAGTGTATACAGTGTGTGCTCACCTTCTTACCAACTCCAGAAGTAGTGTATACAGTGTGTACTCACCTTCTTACCAACTCCAGAAGTAGTGTATACAGTGTGTACTCACCTTCTTACCCACTCCAGAAGTAGTGTATACAGTGTGTACTCACCTTCTTACCAACTCCAGATATAGTGTATACAGTGTGTACTCACCTTCTTACCAACTCCAGATGTAGTGTATACAGTGTGTACTCACCTTCTTACCAACTCCAGATGTAGTGTATACAGTGTGTATTCACCTTCTTAGCTCCATATGTAGTGTATACAGTGTGTGCTCACCTTAGCTCCAGATGTAGTGTATACGGTGTGTACTCACCTTCTTACCAACTCCAGAAGTAGTGTATACAGTGTGTACTCACATTCTTACCCACTCCAGAAGTAGTGTATACAGTGTGTACTCACATTCTTACCCACTCCAGAAGTAGTGTATACAGTGTGTACTCACCTTCTTACCAACTCCAGATATAGTGTATACAGTGTGTACTCACCTTCTTACCAACTCCAGATGTAGTGTATACAGTGTGTACTCACCTTCTTACCAACTCCAGATGTAGTGTATACTCACCTTCTTACCAACTCCAGAAGTAGTGTATACAATGTGTACCCTCTTCAACTACCCATGTAGTGTGGCTGTAGTAGGTACTGACCTGGTTACTAAGTGGTAAGAGAGCGACCTCATCATCGTCACTATCTGTGTGATTGTGTTGCAGGGTGAGCAGTGAGGGTGTGACATGAGCATTGCGCTGCTCTGTGGCATTATCTCCCATACCCCAACCAGCCACCAGGAACACCATGCCCTCCTCAGGATGGTCTGGCTCACTGATACGTCTCGGCTAGACACTGGAACACATGCAATATACTCATACCAGACTGTCGAGATCAAACAAAATGACAAATTGTAACAGCTATTCACAGAAAAAATAACAAAATTATCAAGGCAATTTTATTTATGTAAACCCGTTGAAATATAATTGTAATTACATTTGATGATGGTAATTTTATCAGAAGTTAGCCCATTAAAATACAAAGCTCGACATGTTTTGCCCATTTTCACTTGCAAAAGGCACATATTATAATGTGTCGATTACTAAAGTATACTTAGTAGTCTAAATTATAAAATGACGCCATGTTTAAGCAAAGTATGTTTACATGGAAGCTGCATGATATATGTGCATTGTTCATATTAACAAGCAGCCACTACATAATATGCAACTACCCAAAGTATCTTGTGTTCGTTCGCCACTAGTTCCTGGTCAAATGTTATTTTTGTCAACCGCAGAACTGTTACTGGTTACCACGAAGAGCAATGATAGGAGTCAATTAAATTGACCTCGGTTTAAACACTCTATGAACATGCTTTATACTTGCTAGTTGTCAAATAGGCACCCAATGGGAAATTAATGACAGTTAAATCTGTTCAATATAGTTTCCTCTAAAAATATAAAAATACATTGTGATCGGGGAGAAATATCAAAATAGTTGCTAGCCCAAGATCTAATTATTTTTAGTTGCTAATTCTCCCTTAAGTATTTTTTGTTTCCATTATATTATAATAAAATATATTTTCATAAAGATACTCCAAAATGCTAACAATTGGGAAATCCAAAAGTGAACTTAAAGAAAAAAAATCCACGAAAAACTTAAGAATCCGGATCCGTAAGAGTGATGATATACGGCAACACTTAAAAACAATACACGAGCGAATAATACAAACCGTCCTTAGAAACAATGCACAAGCGAATAATACAAACCACCATTATTAACAATGAATGAGTGAATATTACTCCAACAGCTCTCAGCAACAATTCACCAATACACCAACAGCCTTTAGCAACAATGTACAAGCGATCACAAACCCCCCTTAGCAACAATAAACAAGCGAATATTACATAAACCGTCCTTAGCAAGGATGCACGAGTGAATATTACACAACCACCCTTAGCAAGAATGCACGAGAGAATATTACAAACCACCCTTAGCAACAATGCACAATCTAAAATTACAAACCGCCCTTAGCAACAATTCACGAGCTAAAATTACAAACCACCCTTACCCAACAATTCACGAGCTAAAATTACATACCGCCCTTAGCAACAATGCACAATCTAAAATTACAAACCGCCCTTAGCAACAATGCACAAGCGAATATTACAAACCACCCCTAACAACAATGCACAAGCGAATATTACAAACCACCCCTAACAACAATGCACAAGCGAATATTACCGCCTTTAACAATAATGCACAAGCTAATATTACAAACCATCCTTAACAATGCACGAGCGAGAATTACCAACGGCACTTAATAATGTAGGAGCTAATATTATCATCGATCGTTAGCAACAATGCACGATGAAAGATCAGTGCCAACCTTTAGCAACAATGTACAAGAAAATACTATCGCATACCTTTAGCAACAATGTAAACTCGGTTAAAGGTGAAAGTTTAAATTATTACTTTGATGGGCTTCACGATGACCCTATCCATAGACGGTCGTGTCCTATCAAATAAGCACCACAAGCAAAGTAAGCTTGCTATATTTCACTTTGTTTACTGTGAAAGGTATCAGATTAAACTATAGCCCTATATTATGAGCCGCATTATAGTTTAACTCGTCAAGATTAACTGAGTGTACAAAAAATGTCATTGTCGACCCTGAATAACAATGTATGAGGAAAGAATATCGAAGACCTTTAGCAATAATGTACGAGGAAAGAATATCTAAGACCTTAACAAGAATGTACGAATAAAGCATGCTACCAACATATAGCAACAATGTATGAGCTAAGATGCTGAGTATTTATTTAAATTTATTAACAAAGACTTTGATGCCATGAAATTATAAAAAAAAAACACTAAGACTAACAAAAACTCCCAATTCCCCCTATCCCCCCAAAAAAACTTTATAGAGTATAAAAATCTAGTAATGAATGCACACTACTATGCAATGAAAAGCCTTTTAACTAAACTCTTGCAGTCTGCTAAATATTATATTAGCTTCAGGTGTTATAGGGGAGCTAAATAATTTGTAGTGCCTCACCGGGAATGTGTATTTTACAAACATACAAGCATCTCATCGGGACAGGGAAGAGCCTCCACGGAGAGGATGTCCGATTAGTACATACGGGCGTCCCCTGGGCAACGGTGCATTAGTACTGGCTAATCTTTCCACAAACTAGGCTAATAAATGTTGCTTTAAATATATCAGGGTTCCTACAGTATTTTTTTAAAAATTCTCCCTGACTTTTCCCTGACTATTTTCCCAAGTTCCCTGACCAACTTCTCACAAAATTTCCACTATAATTTTATGGTACTATTCATGTGGAAATATTAATTTAATTACATTTATTTCGGCCTCCTCCTCCCCTACAGCCGACCTTGCCTCACCTCTCATGGAAGAATAAGAACGCAGACGTCTTGCCAATCAGTTCAGGGAAAATGATGGAAAAATAACAAAATATATCAAACCCAATCAAAAAGGAAAAGCTGAAATCCATCTGCAATTGTTTTGCAGAAAGCTATTTTACACTTCAGGAATGGAACACAGGCTGCTCTTTTCAGTATTCCTACAGGTTTTGTTTTATAAAGCTTTTCTTCTTTGTGAAACTTAAGAACGTGGTCCCAAATTTGTAATGCCTTTTGAAAGCACGTTGCATTCTCTAATCACTGCACACCACAGAACTTCAAAGGAAAAGTTTGTACACCCTGTCAACTGGGTAAACAATGCTTGACGAGCTGTAGAGTCAGTGAACAGGTAGTATGTGTGACACAATAAGCAATTTATATCCCAATTGACAGGTTCCACTTTTGTTCTCAAGGAACCATGAACAACATGAGGCTCACATGTCCCCAGATATATCAAAATACATACTTCATTGTCTGTGACAGATTTTATGTGTTCCTGAAGAAGCGTTATAAATTTTAGATTGACATTTGGGCCATCCATTGACACTTTTATAAAATTAGAGACTAGAAGAGGAGAAATACCATCAGAGAAATGCTTAAGTAATTCTTCAGCGGTGCTTCTATCGAAAAAAAAACACTGTCCAAACAATGACTGACAACTTTATGAATTTCCTTGTCCCAGAATCTGAATACAATTGCCATTTGCACTCGTTGAATAACTTTATTCAAAGCCTCATCAAAACAAATTACAAGGTTGTTACATGATTTTAGGCGGTCCAGTAAGTTGTTCTGAAAGAATGGAGCCAAGCCACGCACAATGAAATATGCAGCCTTGTCTCCACAAGAGTAAAGGCACTGGAAATGGAACACTCGGGAAACATAATCTGAAAAATTGTACTTAAATTATTGCACGAATTGAAATACATTTTATTGTCAACCACTTGCAAAGCCCAAATGACTTCCACCTTATTTATATTATCTTTCATAACAAAAGTGTTAGGGTTTCTTCGAGCCACTACACTACTTTCACATTTGGCAACACCTTCCTTCTGCGGCTTTACAATTTCCGATGAAACTGAAGTGTGACATGAATTGTCATTTCCCTGACTTTTCTTAAGCTTCCCTGACTTTCCCTGATTTATTTTTCCCCCTGACTTTTCAGACCGTTGGAACCCTGTATATGTGTGTGTTTGTTACTTTTTCAACATAAATACTCAAAAATGGCGCAAACCTAGGAAATATTACCTAAAAATCCACAGTGACAAAAAAAAAGAATCATTAACCTATAAAAAACGTTTCCACAGCCAGGATAAAGCTTGATTCACAAGTTCGTCGATAATAGAAAGCAGAATCTGCCTCAGAGGCGCAGCGATTCACACGCTGTATGTCGACCCATGATGCAATGCAACGCTAACTTAAAACAGCTGACTATCAACACTTTATTTTCTAGTATATAAACATATCTTTTAGATCATTCTCCCGATGGATGATTTCAAATTATAATTCTGTGTCGTGGCACAAACCAATAAATCGATACACACGCTTTCCAATTAACGGGTTATTTCAAATCTCACAACGGCCAACGAAGCTGTCTGCTTCTGGCTCTAGAGCGCACGCGTTGTCAAATGCGCATGAGCACTGATTTCAGATGGTTGGTTATGAGATTTGATTGGTTCTCCTGTGCCGAACATCTCTGGAAGAGCAGAAGAAGTAGAGAGAGATGAGTTGAACTTCAGCGGTACAGCTCGCGCCGTTAAGGCAGAAATCTTGTGATCGGCCTAAAGCTTGTCACGTGACTACGTTTCTGTTCTGCGCTTGTTTTTCAGCGAACGTGTCAATCCACAGTAACATGAAGCTAATTTATGTATACATAAGCATTGGCTGTGAAATGACAGACTATTAGATGGCATGTTATAAAATTCCGGGCCCTGATTGTATTAAGATTTGAGATGTTTAGGATAGTAGCCGTGGGTGTAAGCGATTTGTTGCCGTGGGAGATACAATTTGTTCACATTATGGTGACGAGCCCAGAACTAATCGGGAGTGACCGTAAATGTTACAAAACAAAGAAGAACGCTTTTAAACTCGAACGATAGTTACGACCCCACCTGCAAACAGTTTGGAATTCTGAAATGCCTTTTTTTTATGGTAGCCATGTATTCAGGGAAACAGTCTTTGTCCATGTTTATAAATTATTGACTAGTGGCAACGTTTTCTCGAAACTTCATACTCGAGAAATTTCTGTCGCGTGTAATATTATTAATAAATAGTGCTGACGACAAGGAGAACGCGTTTCGAATGGCCCCTTTATTATCCAAATTCAAAACTGAAGACATTCAAATCGTAATTCACATCGTAGTAATTACAACTATTGTGAAGTTATTTTTGTGGTTATGAAATAAAATATATTAAAAGTAGATATTAAATTTGTGAAGCACAAAAAAATAACTTTTTTTTCCGCTTAACTGATTGATGATCTATTTCGGCTGATTATATTCGAGATTACTCTTGGGTTTTTTCAGAGAAACCTTACCTTATCACCAGGAGACGCTGCATCACTTCAAATTTATGCATTGTTATGAGACAACAATAGCACGAACGGAAAAATACTAATAATACACTCAAAACATAAAACAATATAATCACAGGAAATTACGTACGAGGGAGGTATAATGTAATAAATAAAATAAATGCCCTCATCGAAATTAATTTTAAGTTATTATTGTTGCTTGTCTTAGATAATTTCCATTTAAAAAATAAAAATAAACCTGCCTGAGGACGTCTGGGTAACTATAATACTAAATGTTCAAAAATAAGAAATTACCTTAACATAAATGGGAATCTCGGATTACACTATGATTTCTTATTCAATGCATGGTATTTATTTATTTTATGTCAAATACAAATTTCGTTTTAAAAAATATTAATAGCCATATAACAATTTAATAGATTTTTTTTTTACAAATCAAAAGGTGATTTTAACATTTTGATTGATGACACAAATAAATAAATTATTTTAGTACCTATGTTACTTAATATTAAATACATATTATATAATATATAAAATATTATATGTTATTATATATAAATATATAATACATTAACACATACAATATTAACATAGCGATACATCATATAAAAATATATATATTAGCATATTTTATATCAGATATTAACAATTTCCAAAATCAATGAAAGAAATACTTTTAAAGTTCAATTGAATGTTAAATTTATAAAATTGATTTGGAAGTACACACTTCACGGGATGAAAACAGTTAAAATATTACATAATAATGAAACTGATCGGAACAGTATTCAAAAATTCCAAGATACGTCCTTGAAAAAATTACATCGATTTCATTTTCCTAATGGTAGTTAAAATGTTGATTTCTCCAAATAAATGACCGGTGGATCGTGACTCAACTGAGGTGACACTTTCTTACCAATATTTACACTGTATATTGAAATTTACGTATTTCCGGCGGTGCAAAGAATGGAGTCTTGTATTTTTTACAACAAAAAAGAAAGTACTTCCAAATTTATTTTTTCAGCTCTTCCATGTAGCATAGCTTCCATAAAATTTCAAAACTAATTTTAAAAATGTGAGCTCCATGTGGAGGGGGAATACACGTCTGAAACAAGTTAAGGTAGCAATGAAAATAGAATAGGGTAATAAAAGAGAGAATCCTGAATTATTAAATCATATAAACTTGGTAAGAGAATATAATCATCTTATTTTCCCAACTTCCGATGAATTTGAATTTCGTGCGTCGGAACTGAAACCCATAATCTCATTTAAGTGTCCGTGGATTCTGTTGGCAAAACCCGGCATCACACTGCCACAGTTCACAAAATCACCGCATGTCACTGGAGTCACCTTATCTCCTCTGCTGGGATCATGAAAATATGTATAAACTATCAACATACACCGCTATGCTCTGAAATGAGTACGAGTATGAGGAAGGTTTAATTCAAACTACAGTAAAACCTTGGATTGCGAACATAATTCGTTTCGTAAACGTGTTCGTAATACAAAGCACTCGTATATCAAAGTGAATTTCCCCCATAAGAAATAATGGAAACTCAGATGATTCGTCCCACAACCCAAAAATATTTAATCTAAAAATGATTAATACCTTTTTTTTTCGTTATTTAAATGTAACTGTACTATAATCAAATTTATTTATTAAATTTAATGGTGGCTGGTGTGAGGTGGACGAAAGAGATAGGAGGAGGAGGTGTGTTATTGTTTAGGACGACTTTCACTGTCACTAACGGAATCACTGCTATATGTTGGCTCAATGGTATATTTTTCTTTTTGTGCGACTTTAACAAAGAACCTATCCAATGACACTGCTCGGCAGACAAAGTGTAACCATAGTACTACTCGTATTGCAAGATATCGCTCGTTTATCAAGTTAAAATTTATTGAAATTTTTGCTCGTCTTACAAAACACTCGCAGACCAAGTTACTCGCAATCCAAGGTTTTACTGTAAGTGTAACCATTTGGCCGGAGTGAGAATAAAA
Organism: Timema genevievae; assembly: GCA_902155825.1. NCBI lineage: Eukaryota > Metazoa > Arthropoda > Insecta > Phasmatodea > Timematidae > Timema > Timema genevievae. Next base: position 21,489 of record CABFWO010006882.1, on the reverse strand, counting down.
AACCATTTAGGGAAAAGCACCCTTAGTAGGCTACACCCGATCAATATTCGAACCACAATCTCCCCGCCATTGGCAGTCTATTGCAAGAGTGACAATGCAACCAACGAAGCTGTTTTTCAACTGCTACCTTTCAAGGTGAACGGGGGTACAGCCTCACTACTGCATCTCCCAGGATGATCAAACAATATTGTAACCTTACCAGGTTGCAGCAAGTGAAAGTCTGATTTCCTTTAAAAAGAAACACTATATTTTAGGGGTATTGTACGGATTTTTTTTAATCAGGCATAAATCACGATTGGCAAATACATGATCAAGAAAAAATCTGTCATAACTGGCTATCGGGGAATATACGAAGAATAAAAATCAAGCATGAATCACTATCAGTAGATACACCATGACAAATAAAAAATTAGACATAAATCTCTATCAGCGAAAACACTTAAAAAAATAAGTCACCTATGAATCACTACCATGAATACACTGAGAAATAGAACCAGGCATAAATCCCTTCCAGCAAATTCACTTTGGCCAAATCTTATACTAATCATTACCGGCGAATAAACAACAAATAAAATATAATTAGGCATGAGTCACTTTTGGTTCCTAATGAGCTATGTAGCTTATATTTCAGATTCCAAAATTAATTTTCAAACCAAAAATGTATTAATAAGACTAGTGTTCCTATTCAGTAGTTATATATATAATTTGTTACTTTAAAAATAAATTAAGGAAAACTGAATAGGCCTTAGCACATGTTAATAGTTTATAATAGTGCTATTACCTAAAAGAAAAATAAGTACAAAAAACTTAAATTTATAGAAAATACTGAGAGTTGAGTTTTCCAATGAAATATTTGCTCTCAGTAATATCTTATTTTAAGGACTGGGATGCCGATCTCAACGTCATTTATAAACAGAACTAGCTGGTGTGCCCATTCTTTACACGGGGAATGTATAGATTAACTTTGTTACTTTCTTTCTATTATATAAAATTAACAAAAAGGAACTGTAAACAAAGCATCCGTTCTTTTTAAATAATTAACTCTTTATTGGTTTAAATTGTGTGACGAAACACGAAAAGTAGACTGACTAAAACATGTCAAAATAGGGGTATAATCAAAAAATATGTTAAAAGCATATTTATCTTTTAAAGGTTAAATTAAATTATAACTTCTGTATATACGAAGTCTTGACTGTTGGTTCTAATAAGAAAATATTTGTCGAACTGACCCTAGAACATGCAACGTAAAACTGTCGACGAGAAAAGAAAGGTGTTCTTAAATCCATCTCTGTTTACTCAACGGACTAGCCCTGATCTTTTTTAATGGTCATTACAAAACAAAACTGTGGCCTCTTGAACTGAAAGGGGGCACTTGGTATGAGAGGTATCCTTGGGATGTAAACATTTTCTCCTTTTCCAATGACTGTGAGGATTATGGCTTCTATAATATTTGTAATAGTAATTGTTTCTATTAGTTTTGATTGTTTTGAATATTTTTATAGTTCTGAACCACCCTCACCCATTTCACTATTGAATACAACTTTTAAATCTCAAATTTTAAGACTTGTTTGATTATTTGGAGTGTTACCTACACTTTTCTGCCAAATTTCAATTATCTACGTTCCCTAGAAGGTTTTTCCTTTTATTAAACCCCCACAACCCGGTGCACCATTTTGAAATTTCCCATTTTTAGATTTTTCTGTTTGCATGAGAGGATCCCTCTATCTGCTTCCCATATTTCAGATTTTTAAGAAGTTTTAGAAGCGTTCGCACAATAATTTATGTGGAGGGAATTTGGGGAAAAGGACACGACCTTTCCTTTTATATCTATACACACGATATTAAGCTTTGTGTTGTACAGATTTCAAAATCTCTGTTTTTAATATAATTAGTAAATAATCTAGTTAAATCATAAAAATCTGACATGGTAGCGCTAGATTTGTATCTGTTAAGACTTCATCAACCCGTTATAGTCAGTTTTCCTTTCACCATAAGCCTAGAACACTCCTCCCAGAGCTTCACGGAACAATGCAATCTTATCTTATATAACACTCTTGTTACTCTTTACCTAACGAAATAAGACTCCAGCTATGAGAAACCACTACATTATTACCAAACACAAATCATTCCTTCAGTTGAAGTGTAATTTTTTTCTACAAGATTTGTATGGCTTCAAACACAAGAATCCTGTCGTTAATAATAACATTAGCAATGGCGGCTCGCGGCCTAACAAATTAAGGAGCTCATTATGGGGAACAAAGAGAGGCGGCTCCTATAGTTAATTATATATACATCAAATATGTTTGCAAATATAAATATAAAACTGAGCAGGCCTATGTGCTACTCATCAGTATAGGCTCTAGGCATTTTATTAAATACGATATAATTGTATTCAGTTGGTGTGTCATGAGTTTATGGTTTGTTGAATACATGTATGTGGTTTATTAGCTTAATATGTGCATTTTATATAATAAGGACTTAGCTGGTGTATAGTTTATATAATATATAATTTCTAAGAACAGTCCCAAAAACCGAGGTTTTTCCTAAAGGGTTTGCCACTTTTCCTACACACAAATACGTGTTCATTTCTTCAAAAATTCTACCTCCCTCATCACCATTACATTAGCAAAATTAACCCGAATAGGTACTTATACTCGACTAATATTTATATATAATATGTAAAGCAGAATTACCTGCTATAACCAGAAAAATCTGAAAATGGGAAATTTCAAAATGGGGTTCTAGAAAATAGGTATAGGGGTTTAAATCTTTAGTTTCTAAGAGTGAGTTAGAGGATAGTCAAGGGGTTTCAAACTCGCCAAAGATAATAGAAATTATTATTTATAAGTGTGGGAGAAAATTAAAATTTAGTAGGCAGATAGAGGGACCACTCCAAATAGTTACAAAATTCTTAAAAACTTTAAATTTTTAAGGAGGCCCTCAGAAAATAGGGGAGAGGGTATAAACAGAAACAAAACTTTAGGGTGTGGTGGAAAATGTATATTTTAAAGTCAAGTAGAAAAACATAAAAATTGAAATTTGCATTTGTGGTAGTTAGAAAAATTGCTGTGGGAGCGAGAAGTTAGAGTGAAGTGTAAAACCATTTAGTAAAATCACCCACAGAACACCAAGCCGGGATTCGAGCCCAAGCTTTTCCGTCACCATGAAACCGGGGCAAGCGAGTTTGACGTTTATTCCGCGTACTCGCCGATACGGGTTAAAAGTACGTCATTCTAAAGATAATTTATATAGTCAGTTTTCGCTATTGTATATTCATATTCCACATAAACCCGTAATAAATTAACTTTATAAATAACTAGAGATGGGTCAAATCCTATATTTCTCGAATTCGTATACAAAATTATCTTTAGAATCTCGAGTCCAAATTTCAATCCTCGAATCTTCAAATCTAAAATTTTAGTCTGTCAAAAAAATTTAAAATATATTTTAAAAAGGCAAACAAATTTATATTTTAGAAGGTTTGGCACCACTGAACATTCCTATTCTGTTTATTTGTCTTTTTTATTACATTTCAAGAATAAAGAAGATATTACACAATAAATTATTTTTCTGTAAACGAATTTATAAAAAAAATGTGATTTTCTTCCTTTATTTTTATATAAATGAAACTAAATTGTCTTTTTTTCCTAACTATACGAATTTATGTAATTCCTGAAAAATGTCATTTTGAGTTCAATCTAAGGCTTTGATATTTGGATTCGAGATATTCTTTTGCTAGAGTCTCGAATTTCTTGAATATCATAGGATCTCTATAAATAACTTAGTTGGCATATTTTCATTTCTGAATTCATTTGGTGGGTCGATTAAAGCACGGCTTATTAATATTTATGTTAATAGCTTTAAAAAAAAAGTGAAAAAATATGTCAAGTGCCCCCAGCTGGGATTTAAACACGTGCCTCCCATACGTTTGTTTAGTTTCTTCAAGCACAACTCGTGGCTCAAGGGTCAATGTTGACTGTACTATCTTTGTATGAACGATTCATTTCTCTTTTTCCCCACCTCGCTCTGAGACCGACGTTTTCTGCCTCACAGAAAATAATTCTTTGCTTGTCTAGTGTGTTTGTTAACAGACCTAAAGTACTTTTTTTTATCGCAAGGCAATTTTTGAGCAGACGAGTAACATAGGTTTTAACCTTGGAAAGACTTACTCCCAAGTGAGTTTTTGAGAAGCAAAGCAGATATATTTCAGTGCCTTAGGCTGGTTTCACACCAACGAGTCCCGACTCACCAATTGAGACAAGTATATCTTGTATTTGATAGCACAATGGAGGTAACCAATAGCTTTCACACCGGTAAGTCGAATCACCCCGAGTCTAGCCGAGTCTAGACGAGTCGGAGCCCATGATGCGGCAGATTACAGATTTCGTCAGTCCAGCCGAATCAAGTGTATTATTTCCACGTGCTTTCCAATGCTAACAGCATGAACACTGAATACCTCATTGTTCTCGTTCAAGAGAATCCTTCGATTTATAGCCCGTCCCATCCTAAACATCGGGATAGAAATAGTTTCCGCTATTTGGAAACAAATGTGAAAAACTACCAAAGGTGCATCGTTTCACATTAAGTGGGTAAATCCGCGTTAAGCGGCATCTTTTTAGGCGTCTACGCCGGCGCCTCCATACAAATGTATTTATAGAAACCGTTAGGAGTGCATCCATCTTGCACGAGCTCGTTGATCAAACTAGTGGACCCAATGACTCGAATCACTAGTGTGAAAGGACTTGACTAGTCAGATTGGACTCGACTCCATGAGACTCGACTTGGGACTCGGTGTGTAACCAGCCTTAGTAGGGAAAGGTGTCTATGAGGGGGTCATTCAGGGCCGTTTTAAGAAAATGTGAGGCCCGGGGCAAAAAAAAATCTTAGGAACCTCTTTGTACGACCGTTTTTCAGTTTTGGCACTAAACCGTTATAACATATTGATATGTACTCTGTACTTATGTTACTTAGTAATTTCTCATGTTTTATGGAATATTGATCAACCCACTGAATAACTGTGCTTTATTAAATGCAGACAATCAATCCAATTAAGTTAACAAAAGTAAATTCCTCTTTGCACCATTGCACCGTTAGTTGTCTGTAGACAGACTGTGGTAGTACAATGGTGGCGTATTCTACTGTACTGCAGCACATTACTCGAATAACGTAAATCTTAAATTAAAGTTAGTGTTTTCAGAAATCTGGAATGGAATCCTTTCCCTAAGCGAATACTTATTGTTGTTAATTATCTGTACACTATTTGATGCGAGATTTAGAATAAGAACTGTAAATGAATTGAATAGTTTTGTGGGAAAATGTGGCCCCTTGGGCTGTGATGCCCAGGGCAATCGCCCCTTATGCCCCCCTCCCCCCCAAACGCGGCCCCGGTGTCATTTTATCATATTTACTCATTTGAAGCTCAATTCAGCCCATGACCAATTAATTTATTATGTGCACGATTCCTCTTAATGTGTACTTTTCACACGGTGTGACGTCACTAGGCATTAGCGAGAATTATTCATGTTTAGCTAACCGGTTATGTCCTGAAACCTTTGCTCTAACAGAGAGTGCAAATATATGAAGATACTAATAAGATACTAAAGATACTAATTTGAGCCACTACGTTGGCAAGTATTTTAATCAACGCTAGTCTTTATTAGTCCAATAGTTAGGCTGAATTCAGGTTAATTCAAGTTTCAAATTTTAAATGCAGTCCATAGTTAAATGTTCAATGTTCTAGAAAGGTCACTAGATATACTTTGACATATTTATTTGTTGTCAGGTCATGTGATCTGAAACTTTCACTTCTGTTTTAATAATCAATAAATACCTATAAAAAAAATGACACCAATAAAATAAAAGCATATTCAATTGTGGCCGCATAAAAAAGAGGGGTAAAAAAGGAAAGTTTTATTTTGTAAAGGGCTCTTCCTTTATTGTGCAAACTGCTATGGTGTGAACAATGGCGTGGACCTGAGACCTTCAATTTAAACCTTAATAGTGGTCAAAACAAACTGTGTCCTTGTCCTGGCAGCCTTCAGATTCCTCCATTCATCTACACTTGGCAATGTCGCAAGGAGTGACAACGTTCTACAAAACTTAAACAAACCTTTTTATTCTTTAAAAAAATGTGTGTATAACTTCATTCAAAAGACGTAAACTTTGACAGATAATTTAAAAAAATAATGAAGAAATAACCAAATGTATAAAAGTAGATCTGGAATATTTTACAAAAACATTGTGTTTTCATTGTCGATGGCGTTTTTGGGAGCTAAAATGAAATACTTTATATTATTCACAGGCGATGTCAGGTTCTAAGTGTTGGCATAACCCCTAAGCATTTGGTTGGCAATGGTTTTTAGGAGGGAATATTGGTTTTTTTATTAAATAAAATAGTAAGGCCTACTTTATAAGTGTAATAAACACGAATGATAAATTAATATAGATATGTTATTTGCGTGTATGAAACTTGCATCGTTAGAATGACTTTTTCATAGAGGGCTGGAAGGGAAAAGTGGAGGAGGGCCATTTTAATAATTACTAACCTATAATTATATCAGATTAATTTTTATCACCAACAAATTATTATTTTTAACAAACACACCACTGTCTATAAATTATCTTCTTTTCTGAATGTAATATAATAAAATACCTTATATTATTCATTGTTGGTAATGCAGGCCTACCACCAAAAATAGCTCAAGGACGATCATTTCTACAAAGCCAAACATAGGGCATGCCGGTTTTTAATAAAAGTTCGGAAATAGATCTACTACTCGAATCTACACTGCGACTGTCGACCAACCCACAAAAGTGTGTTCAAGTGAATAGCTTGCGCCATTGTTACAAGCAGAGATGTACTACATAACGACCGGCCCACAATGCTGTGTACAAGTAAAACAACTGGCTCCATGTTACAAGCAAGACATGTACACCAAAGAGTTGCGGAACGCCATTCTCGCGTGGGAAAATATTCAAAACAAAACATTGGATAAAAGCGTGTGAAAGGGGGTTCAAAATTACCAATGCTAATAGAAATAATTATGTATCAGTGTGGTAGAAAATTTAAAATTTAGTAGGCGGCTAAAGGGACCCCTCCAAATATTTGTAACATGCTTAAAACTTTAAATTTTTAAGTGGGAACCCAGAAAATAATGGCGGGGATATAGACAGAAACAAAACTTATGGGTGCGATAGAAAATTTAAATTTTGAAGTTTAATAGAAGGAACACTGGAGATAACCAAAAAATTCTGAAGGAATGTGACGAGATAGGTAGTAAAAAAACATTTAGGTATGATAGAAAATTTAAATTTGGTAAGCCGATATAAGGACTCCTGAAAATATCCTATTAAATCTTTAAGAGTTGAATTTTATAAGCAGGAGGTGAAGAACTGGCGGGACTTAACATTTCTAAAACTAATACTTTCACCTACTTCTTTGTGCGGTTTTAAATTTCAAGACGGAATTCTGTTCCGGAAGAAGTAGGAAAAACTTGTTAGGAAATATAAAAAATTAAATTTACCAGGAATGTAAAGGGAACAATATAAATAACAAAGTTACTATTAAATATTTTCTTTTTATAAGCGAGGCTTGGTAAAATGAGGGTTTTTCAAGTTTTTCAAATTTCCAAAACTAGAAGAAATTAACTACTTATGGATGGAAGATTGAAATTGGGGTGGCTGAGGTAAGGACAACCCAAACCACAATGAAGAACGTTCTTAGATGTAAAAATGAAGGACTAGAAAACGGGAAGTGGTTCCCCTTGAAATTTCCAAAACTAAAAAAAAGTCCAATGTAATACAATATAATTTTAACTAATTTTAGTTATCGTTAGAGCTAACTCTGCTATATTGTACTAATTTATGCCAATTGGTCAGTTCGAACTCCGATAGCGTACACTCGGGGTGGTGGCACTAGGGTATGATTTTCTATCTTTTCTTCAAGTAAATGCTGACGCGTCCCCTAAATTTTAGCTCCTGTCACATTAGGGGCATCTGTTCATATTCAAAAATATTTCCAAACAGCCTATATTATCTTAACTAATCTAACCTGATAAATGCAGGTAGTTAAATTCTGTTAAAATCTAGTTATGTACAAAGTATTGACCCATAGAACCAGCAATATTATACAATTATTTAAATCAGAAAAGTACCATACATAGTTCGCTCCCGGCAAAATGTCGTTTATATAAAGTGTAGCTTGTAGCTTAAAGTAAACAAAATGCTAACCTAAAAACAAATTGTACTATTTCCAAAAGTGTCCCAATAGTATGAATGGATTAGTAGTGAAAACATGTGAATGGGCCAGTAGTGTGCTTGGGACTGTAATTATGCGACACTCACGTTATGACGTCACTTCTTGGGCAAATCACCGTACTTAGCGAGCAAATCAACGTCACTCAACACTAATGGCCCGCTCAATTCAGTTTTTGGATACGGGCCAAATACCTTAGGATTACCAGATTCAAAAATGAAAAAGCATTACAGTCTACTGAAATCAAATTAAATAGAGAGCATTTTAAAATAAAACGAAATTTAAGATGTAGCTTTTATTACAAAAGAAAACATTAACGTCAACAGTGAAATAATATTATAATCATAGTGCTAATATCACCTATATAGGCAGAGGTATCTAGTGACTCTTAAAATGGTCACGCTTTGCTACTGTCAGGATTCAAACCCCGACTTCTTTTTCACTAGTAATAAAGTCTATTGCGAGTTTTAAATAGCAACATCCGCAATGAGCGTCAGCAAGGAATATATGATAAAGCAGTCATTTAATCAAATTATTGTACTAAAAAGATAATTTATATAGTCAGTTTTCACCCTTGTATACTTATATGCCACAGAAACTTGTAATACATTAACTTTACAAATAAATTACTTGGTATGTTTTCATATATGAATTCATATGGTGGGTCGAGTTAAGTAAGGCTTATTAATATAAACTATATTATTTGTTTTTGTGTTAATAGCTTTCAAAACAATAAGCGTAAAAAAACACGTTACGTGTCCTCCAGCTGGGATTTAAACACGTGCCTCCCATACGTTTGTTTAGTTTCTTCAAGCACAACTCGTGGCTCAAGGGTCAATGTTGACTGTACTATCTTTGTATGAACGCTTCCTTTCTCTTTTTCCCCACTCCACTTTGCGACCGACGATTTCTGCCTTACAGAAGATAATTTTTCGCTTATCTAATATGTTAAAGGACTCTAGTATCTTTTTTTACTATCGTACAACAGTTTTTGAGTAACATAGGTATTTACCAGGGAAAGACTCCCAAGTGAGTTCTTTTCTTGATGGCCAAAGTAGATATATTTCAGTGTCTTAAGAGGGGAAAGGATTTTTAAAGTACATACTTGACTAACCACGCCATCCCCTCACGGGGTAGGCAAGAAACCGTGTATATAGCTCAAAAAACAACTTTGTACTTAATCCATCCTCACCAACTTTCTCCACACTTCCCTATCCTTGCATAATCCCTTCGATTCAGCATCCATACACCGAGTCACACATGCTATTTAATTCTTAAAACTCTTAAGGTTTCTCTTTTTTCACACATTCATCTACAACATTTAGCCCCGTCATGCATAGCCTACCGCTTCCTTTTGATCCACACACTACCTTCATATATATGTTTTGTCACTCGATCCACACTCATCCTCTAAACATGCACAAACCAACGTAAGACACTTCTTTCACAATGACCTATCGGATTCCCTTTCAAACCACACTCCATCACTCATTCATTACCGATTCTGTCCATATGAGTTTACTCACAAACATTTCTTAAATATCTCATTCCAACCGCGTTCATCTTGCTCTTGTGTTTCTCCTGACAAACCCATGCTTCACATCCATAAAACAATGTTGGCGTTAACACACCTTTATATACTGCCATCTATGCCTATTTCGATACTACTTTTACTGCCATCTTTTCCTCTTGAATACTACATTTTATTAAAGGGGATCATTTTATCATATCTAGGCCTACTCATTTTAAACTCAACTCAGCTCATGACTAATTTAAAGCGGACACAATTCCGCTTAGGTGTACTTACTGGGCGAGAAGCGGATGGATCCATTAAAATCCATTTTGAGGACCTTTGTGATTACAGGTGTTTATATTTGCATGAACTTAGGCATAGCCACAACGACAATCTCGTTTTCCTGCGTTCGAATACCAGCCGTGTGTAATGCGGGTGTTTTTTGTAATGGTTTCCCACTCTCCTTCCAAGCCAATGCGGGTAAATATTCTATATATATATCATCCCTACCCCAGCAGCGTGATTAAAATTCATATAGCCCGGAGGGGTTAGTAGAAAGCAAGAAACTAATAATAGGTCAAGGGTTTTCAACTGTGACCTCCCAATACATAGCCCGATTTCCTCTATTTTATAAAACAATTTAAATCTCACCGTTTAAATGGAATATATTAACAGTAATTAACTACAGCTGTCAGCTCTGTTGAAGCCGAAATAGGAATGCGCAAACGTTGTAAGTCCCAAGAGAAGTTGAACTTTATAACTGAGCAGGAATAATAACCAACTCAAAAACATCTGCATAAAGAACTGGGACTGGCACGCGGTGAAACAAACAAAATTAACTTCAATTGTTTAAATACCCTCTGTCTGAGACATAGTTAGTCCAAAGGTGGTTGAGCGAACCTATAGCTATTTAGGTCAATGGCGAGGTGTTAAGATAATGTATGCCTAGGCCAGGGACAAGTTATACAAATACACCAAACTCACAGCCTCCTCAATGACTGCTGCGCTCGTTGGGAGAGACTGCGTCCTTCAACACGGGGATTGCTACATCGCTATCGAGCAGGCACTTTAAAGATGGTTTTACTCGAGAACGACCAGCTTCGGTAGGCGCATGATCTAAGGCATCATTCTAGCAATAGATTAGACTGCCAATGACGGGGAGATCGCGGTTCGATCCCGGTTGGGTATACTGAGGGTGTTTTTCTAAAGAGTTTTCCACTCTCCCTCCACGCAAATTCGGATACATTTCCTCTAAATTCAACCCTCCTAATCATTAACTCATTAAAATAATGAGTGCGTAGGCGTATAACCCAAACAGGTAGTAAGAGGCAGTAATGATAATTTCAGTTTCCTTTATTATAGTGCTGGCTAACAGTCGTAAAACCTATAACACAAGTACCTTAATAATAATAATAATATTAATAATAATAATAATAATAGAGACCTACCAAAAAGTGCCTTCTAGTGTCAATAAACCGACATTCACAAAGCTAGATTCAGGTAACTTCCCCACATCCTTCCCGTAAACCAACCCCCATCCCCCCAAAAAGTGTTTACTCAGACGTCAAATTACAAACAAAACGTAAATGGGTTTTTTTTCTTTTGTTCAAGTAAATGTTTACAAATGGTCTTGTTGTAAACAATATTTAAATACTATCGATTAGGTTGTGCTTTTAGCAGCACGCCTTACTACCTGTTCAGGAGATACGTTTTGTACTAGGCTTAATTACGCTAATAATAATAATAATAATAATAATATTTAACACCTCGTCTTACTACCCGTTCGGGTTATACGCTTAAGTACTAATTACGCTAATGGATTGGGAATTGAGAGGGTTAATTTAGAAGAAGTGAACTCGCATTAGCGTGGAGGGAGAGTGGTAAAACCATTTAGGAAAAACCACCCCCAGTTCACCCGACCGAGATTAGAACCTCGATCTCCCCGTCCTCGGCGGTCGAGCTCAACACAACTAGCGCGTTAGCCAACTACGCCACCGAGGCGGGTTAATTTACGCTAATGATTTTTGGGATTATGAAGATTATATTTATATGAAGTGTACCAGCATTTGCGTATACAGTGAGCAGAAAACCATTTCTGAAAAATCACTCTCAGTACACCCGACCGAGATTCGAACCTCGATCTCCCCATCATCGGCAGTAGCCTACTGCGAGAGCAGCACCTTGGACCATGCGGCCACCGAAGCGGGTATCGACTAGTCTGAAAAAGGGGGGTGAATTAGCGGGGGAGGGGTACTGTGCTGATACTATTGTGTGAACCACCCCTTTACAACTAACCATTTTAAAGCGATTTGTTTGACTTGCAAGTGTTGTTATCACCGAGAACTGCAACTAAGGGCTCAACCTGTTCCAAGGAGCAGCGAATCTCCCTTAAGACAGTGTCTGGTGTTTCCTTGTCTGTGTTCAATATTTAAAAAACACTTATTTCCCTACTGGCCATCCATCTATAGACTTTCCGTTCTAAAAATGAGTCTTACAAGTTCCTACTCACACAAGAGGTCCGCCCTGATTTCATAACTATAGAAAGTTAGACCAATTTGACAGCTGTGAGATAAACCAGAAAATGTGATATTTTAGTAAATGTTTGAAATTCTCCTAAAAGTTTCTTAGTTTAAATGTGCTCAAACATACTTGACGGACCAGGGATATACAATAGTGTTGGGCCAGTTCCATCTCCCTCAAAGTTCCTAAAGATAACTAGTCCATTGCAACGCGGTGTTATGAATAAACAATGAAGAAGCCGGACCACTTTAAATGGTAATACAAACATTTAAAAACAAAATAAAGCCAATGAATATGGCCTCATCATAATGTACTGTTGTTGGCGCGAGTATCCTGCAGTAATTATCATTTGTTGGCCGAACCAGTATTGTCTCGTGCTGAAGGTTTATTCATTCATCGACCCGTTTGCATTAAATTTGATATGTGACCTACAAAGCGTCAAAGTTGTTTTCTTTTCACATATCCATAACGTGCCTTGGACGTGAGGAGTGCTACATACATCCCTAGCAGTGATGGAGCCTTGTGGTATTTTAATCATCGAGCATGTTGGATGGACTGAGAACTGGACATGAGCCAATGCTCACTTCCTCATTCAATGTATTGGTCGCGACATTCAGGAAGAGTTTCAGACGGTCAACCTTGCCTTGCACCGTGACAAGACCACTTGCCGATAGAGGCTTATAGTCCTTCATCCCTTTTGGTTGTACTCCCATGTTGTACCGGAAAACATTTAACTAAAACGCAACTTTTCAGGACATTAAATATTAAAGCAAGATACAAGCTACTATCTCGAGACACACCTTTTTAATGGACACCCCTCAAAAGAACAGTGGTTCTCAACCTGAGGGCGTGAAACAGTTAGCAAATAACATTAAAAATAATCTAAGAATTGAAGACAATAATTTTTTATTTAAATCCTTTTTACAAAGTATGTAAGATAGTTTTTTTCTTGCGGTGTTTGTAACAATGACTAGCATTTGTAATATTGCATCTAATGGGTGACCAAAAGACACTAGTACACATGCACGTGTTTATTTTCAAGCTCGCAATACTCAGACTCACCCCTCAAGTATCCTCTCTACCCTCCCATTAAGCTACCATAGAGGCCACGTGCAACACCCCCCCCCACCCCCCCGAAATTTAAACACTAAATCTTGAAGTTTTAAAATTTTATTGTCTTGCTCATCTCCTGCTAGTGAAACATAACGATTGATATAAGCTCTAAGATGTATGTTGTTAGAGCTAGATGTAGAAGGTGTACTGGGCAATGCTTTTGACACATGACCCCAAACATTCACCACCCCTCTGCACTGCTACCTTGCACCATGATCCCCTATCTTTGGTCGAGTGGGCACTGGACCTCTTCTGTATGCCCACTAGTAATCCGTAAAAGAAAATAGTAATAGAACAAACAGTAAAGGAGACATCCATTATCAAGTCGATAAGTACTTGAAGGTCAACTCTACAGGTTATATAATGATTTGCAGCCTAAGAGCTTATCCAAATAAATGTTTCAACTACTATAGAATGAGGATAAGCAGTTTTTATTAAATATGTTCCTCCTAGGACATTCAATAACCTCTCAGAACACCAAATGGAGATAATGCATCCCTCTAAAAGAGAAACTATCAGTTACGTTGAGATGAGAAAAAAGTATGTCCACATTTGTTGTAATGTAATTAATCTATAAGGTACACATTTTTTATATTAATAATTCTTACAGTCAGTAGAAATTCTTAGCTTTTATTACAAAGTGAATACTTCTGAATGAGATGAGAGACCATCAGAAAAGCATATGTCTTCTGATTATAGACTAGGATCATTCGGTGTCCATTCTTCTTGATTCAAATCAAAGCAAACTAATCATTGAAATACAAATTATCTTCAATGTAGACTCAAATGAGAGAGGAGAAGAGTGAAGTCGGCCGACTCTAGATGCAATAAAACATGTAGGTTACTTTCAAGTTGGTCAACTTTAGAGTTGCACTGAATTTGTAGCAAAACACAAAATATTTGAGCGACCAACTGGATAGTTGCATATGCATGCGCTCACATTTTGGGTAAATGGTACTCAATGATGCAACTAAATAGTTAGCCGACTCAAAATTCCATGTGCGCATAGGGTCTAACCTTGTTTTCCCTCAATAAATAATAATTTTACAGCAGTCCAACATTCAGCTAGATGCCCTACACTGAACTGAAATATGCTGGGTGATTTATTGTATTATTAAGTATTGTAGGTACTAATTCCATCAGTTTACAATTCCATCTTGTTGAGTTGAAGGTGCCCAATCCACCAGTTTACAATTCCATCTTTGTTGAGTTGACAGTGCCCAATTCACCAGTTTACAATTCCATATAGTTGAGTTGACAGTGCCCAATCCGCCAGTTTACAATTCCATATAGTTGAGTTGACAGTGCCCAATCCGCCAGTTTACAATTCCATCTTGTTGAGTTGAAGGTGTCCAATCCAACAGTTTACAATTCCATCTAGTTGAGTTGAAGGTGCCCAATTCACCAGTTTACAATTTCATCTTGTTGAGTTGACAGTGCCCAATTCACCAGTTTACAATTCCATATAGTTGAGTTGACAGTGCCCAATCCGCCAGTTTACAATTCCATCTTGTTGAGTTGAAGGTGCCCAATCCACCAGTTTACAATTCCATCTAGTTGAGTTGAAGGTGCCCAATTCACCAGTTTACAATTCCATCTTGTTGAGTTGACAGTGCCCAATTCACCAGTTTACAATTCCATCTTGTTGAGTTGACAGTGCCCAATTCACCAGTTTACAATTCCATCTTGTTGAGTTGACAGTGCCCAATTCACCAGTTTACAATTCCATCTTGTTGAGTTGACAGTGCCCAATTCACCAGTTTACAATTCCATCTTGTTGAGTTGACAGTGCCCAATTCACCAGTTTACAATTCCATCTTGTTGAGTTGACAGTGCCCAATTCACCAGTTTACAATTCCATCTTGTTGAGTTGACAGTGCCCAATTCACCAGTTTACAATTCCATCTTGTTGAGTTGACAGTGCCCAATTCACCAGTTTACAATTCCATCTTGTTGAGGTGACAGTGCCCAATCCACCAGTTTACAATTCCATCTTGTTGAGGTGACAGTGCCCAATCCACCAATTTACAATTCCATCTTGTTGAGTTGACAATGCCCAATCCATAAGTTTACAATTCCATTTTGTTGATATGACAGTGCCCAATTCACCAGTTGACAATTCCTTCTAGTCAAATCAAAAGTGGCCAATCCACTAAGCTCTTACATAAAATGTCCAATCTACCACCACCAGAAGGATTTAATTATTCTGAAGTAGAAATTCATCTTGAAAATATAATTTAAAATGGAGATAAAAAGATGTATAGATTATTAAAAATATCGACATATCTTTTAATAGTAGCCTATTGAAAGTTTTGAGAGCATTGATAAAAAAAAATCAGTTTGAGGTAAATTAGTGTAGCTCTAAATAAAAACATTTTTCCAACATAACACTGGCTTACTGTTTTGAGGTAGGGCTAAATAGTAAATGTTATTTGTTTATATCATTCCTGATTGGTTAATGTTTTATCACCGAGTCTTATTACCTATTGGGTTATACAGATATATGTACTAATAATTATACTAATGGGTTACGCCCTACAATCTACATCAATGAGAAAGTGTCATGATACCCAAATATTCCAAATTTATGTTTTTTCAACACGTATGTAATTTTAAAGTGGGAGAACTGAAGATTTCAATTCAAAACATATAAAAATAAATTATGTCACTATGTTATCAAGGCCCATGAACATTTTTTTGTTCAATGTTTCAATGTTTCATTTTTGGTCCTCTATTAAGCTGCCAAATTTTATAGCAATTATGCAAATTATGTCACATTAAAAATCAATTCTACGCTCAATAACTTATATCAAAAGTGTACAAATATTACACCTGGCAATAGAATAGGCTCTTATAGTTAACTATTTAAACTATGGCATCAAAAGTCCCAAGACTAACAAAAACATAGGCCTATAAGGTCACTCGGTCAGTTTAGCTCAGTTGCAGAATGACACCATGGAGGTTTTGTTTACATCACTATATTTATATATTTTATTATATTTATTACATACACAAAGCTGATGGCAAATTAAATAGTACTGTGATTTATAGTTTGATTATTTTGAATAACTAGGCTAGACAATCAAAACAAATCTTATTAAAATCACAAGTAAAACATTGAAACTTAAGTTAAAATGACAAACTTTTGTTTTAACTTGTGTTATTTCTATTATAATATTGCCCCATGATCCCCTGCATGGTATAAAACATCCTTTCCTATAAATGTCAAATTGTTTATTTGATCAATGATCCAAAATTTTAATTTATTAAAACATTAAAAGACAAGTTATAGTGGGTAAGAACCATTTTAATTTCACTATGGCCGGTATGAAAAGTTTATATCCTATATTAATTATTTTAAAACATTAATTTGGGCTTTTATATTTGTGGTGAAGAGTTGGGCTTGCTACCAAAAAAGGTGAAATGTGAATGTTGAAGAACAGGTGTCCAGCCAAACAATATTTAAAATTCCCTGACTTTTCCAGTCCCTATATTACAAATACTATTTTATTAAGATCACAAATTGATGCAATATTTTTAAACACATATTCATTGAAATTGTGACACTCTATGAAGAGTCATGGGCTCTTGGGTAGAGTAAGATAGATTTCAGTGAGATTATATTGAGAAATTAAAATATTGCTTTGCACAAATAGAGTTTAAAAAATAAAGACGTGAAGTAGAGGGATGGAAAGATGACACACGAAAATCCTATTTTGTCTTTGAGAATTAAAATGAGTATGTTCAACTGTGTTAAAAGAGATTGTGGTGCGTATCAAATAGTAGAAAAATGTAATTTTGACTACCGTAAATAAAATCTGAGTATTTTTTTTAGTGACTATATGAAAATTCTAGAAATTTCATTTCATTTTCCCTGACCAAGTAAATTCCCTGATTTTTCCCTGTTTTCCATGTCGCTGGACATCCTGTAGAAGATTGTGTATTTGTAAAAACATATTATTAACGTACTATTATTTGGAATAAAGTTTGAAGTGTGCCACGTATTTGCCTAGAAACTTTTTTTAAAGAGTGTATTTAGGTTACCATATTCATAAGTTAATATGGTGTTTGTGTTGTAAAGTATCGAGTTGTAGCCTAAGGCAAATCAATTATAGGCCTATAGGCTAAGTTAAAATACATTAACTAATTTTTTAATAACCTTTGTTCGTGGAACTTACTATAAGTTTAGGAATATTTTATTTTTTGATGTCCTGGGGTGGGTGTACAAAATTATGAATCGATTGAAAAAAAGGTAAAGTAATAGGGTGAGCTTGTTCAAGATTGTTTTTGAGTGTTGGGTATTTTTAATAGTTTGGCCTACTTTAAAGTTCCATGGCACAATTTTGTATGACTGAGGGAACATCCAAGAGCGGGTGTAAATCAATAGAAAAACACATTTTGCCTGGAAGAGTAATTTGGACAAATTACTGGAAAGGATATTTTGCTATCAAATGTATGAAACGTGTGTCGCTGGAAGTTAATTCTCTTGTCAACCACCAAAAAACTTTGCTGATCCTTCTAAGTTACAGTAGGCTAAAGTGTGTCAATGTTGAAGGCTGTTGGTCTCGACTGAACAGCTTCTGTAGAAGACTCAGGATTTTACAGCTTTTAATTTTATGGTCAAAATTTGATCTTCGGACATAGTAGGCCTACAAAGTATCAATTAACCTTGTGGCTGGACATTTAAGGGAAACCCCATATTCAAGCTTTTCCAATCATGTTAGTTCTTCAAATTATGTCCAAAAGATATTCTGTGACCCACTTATTTTTTATGTGTCATTTTATTTTATATGCTATGTATGCTATGCTATGCTACCGTATAGGCCCAAAATGTGGGTTGGAATATATTTGGTTGTTTATTTTTAAAAAATCCTTAAATTCATGTTATTTTGTGTGGGATAACTGTCCCCTTTAGGCCCTAAAGATCCTTCTCATGTTTATGGTAATTAGGCCTATTAACTTCTGTATAAATCCTAGGTAAGAAAATGTGTCTTCCTTAGCTTTATTATCAATTGAGCGTGATATTGCTCTTGGTATAGATAGAGAATTCACTTCTTTGATGTTAGGCCTATTACAGATATAGAAAAAAAAGGTCAAGGTAAGTTATTGGGTAGTAAGTTTATGAGATTTTGATTTTAGACCCTAGTTTCTTTAAGAATTTAAATCAGTAATAATCCTTTTACATCATTTTACCTTCATCTAAACCTTAAAGCAATGAAAATGTAATCATGAACATTACAGTATAACTAACTTGCAGACAAATTTTCTGGTGGAAAAGTTACTAGGGGCTTAGATCTATTTTCACATTTCACATACCATAGGCCTACACTGGCTCATGTTATATGGGGCTTTTTGAGGCCTAGCATACCTATAAAATAAATAAAATAGTAAAAACTTTGGCCACAATAAATGTGTTTGTATTTCCTAGATATATCGGTTATTCCTAAAGTTAGCATATAGGCCTATATTGGGTTTTATTCATGGTACGTCGCATTATAAGTGAAATTTCACCAACATATCCCAGTGTCATGATCAACTTAGTGTAAAGAAACTAGTGTATGATCAAGATTTACATAGCCTAACATAACAGCTTGAGCAAAACACAATGGATTTGGACTGTTTTGACATAAAATTGTTCACCCAAAAACCGTTGTAAGCATTTAGGCCTGAATAAGCCTACTTGCAGTAACTAAAGCTTACTGGCTATGCAAAATAGTGTATTAAGAGACAATGGTTTAGAGTTCACGAGACGCAGACAAACTATAGCCAAGAAGTTGTCTGCATCCCATAAACAAACAAATGAAGTATGCTACAAAATACCCCCGTTGATGTTGGTCACAACATGATTAGTTAGTTAAATTATGTGGTACCCTTCACTTAACCTTCACCCAAAGTGAAAGTTCTCCCATGGACACCTCTTAAGAAACGTTAAGTGTATGTTATGTTAACTTCATCGTGATGGCTTCCATTCAAAAACACGAGAACCTTTTTGTTATGGTGCATAAACATTAGGTTAAGTGAATATTAACTTAAGTCGATCATGATCCAGGTTAACCTAACTTTAGTGAAATTTCGGTCATAGGCCTAATACTGACGTATACAAAACTGTGTTCATTAAGCCAGGAATTTCTCTATAGTCTTCTATGTGACAGGGTTTTAAGAGACTTTTTAATTAACAATTTGATTTATTCCTTTTAAATTAGTTAAATTCTTTTTACGTTAGCACTTGTATAATCGTAAAATAAGGAAAGAATCAAATTGAATGTGAATAAATTATTAGCTTAGATGTGTATTANTACAGTAAAGAACATTATAATAAATAATCAATTATTAAATAGGCCTATTTTAATTATCTACACTACATATTCATAAACATTCAAGTTGAAAATATAAATTGGAAACATAATTAAGTGGCAACTCCTATAAATAGTCCCTTGACATACCTATAAAAAGCCGCAGGTGCTCGAAGCTTAGTCCAATTCTCTTGTTCTCAGAATTTCCTTTGGTCTTTTGTAATGTAGGTAGTCCCGTGGCAATGGACTTTGATGGCTCTCACAATAATAGATTCACGAAACTATCCAATATTCATAATAATAAAACGCAGATTCACTAATTACAAAAATGCTAGTCACTAATGATGACATATACTTTTAGGGAAAACAACTTACACGTGAATTTACAAAATATCTAATAAACAAACGCGATGAGGAAATAAAACGTATTATTAACAAATATGGCCGCCGCAAGACACAGCACTAAAATCGCTTACAGCTGGGGAAAGCTCCAACCAGTAACATAAACTTTGAACTAAACTTTAAGGTACAAAAACCACGTATATAACGATATATTCTCACAAAATATATTATTTTAGCTTTTATAAATAATATAAATTTGTTTTGAGCCGATATGGTAGTAGAAGTAGGAGGAAAAATATAACCATAACCTTTCACTTCAAGCACAAAACTTGAACTGATGGCTTGCGAATACCAGTTTTGTTACGCAGGCGCACAAGGTTCTCACGCCTCCCCTTCTGCCCCTCAAACAAAGGTTGTCCAGCTGGGTAGTCATATGATCCGTATCAAAGCAATTAAACGTAAAGAGCGAGCACTTTCAAATACATTTTTTATTGTCATTTGTGGAAGGGGGTGTAATAAATAACGTTCAAATTAAACTTATTTAATACCAAACATACACAAAAAGTTTTCGTATTAACACTCGTGTTTGGATGATTTAAATATATTTAACACACATTTTAAACAGATATTAACATGAATTTAGTGCAGTGGCGCAGGAACGCGAGGGGCGGAGGTCTACGGGGCTAAAATTTTACCCTTCAAAAAATTGATGGGAGTAAAAGGTATCATTTCTACTCCCCCAAAATAGTAAAATAAAACTTTTAGATAGTGTAACGATCTTGTTGAGGCAAGATACAAAGTGCACACTAAGTTAACATAATAAAAGGCGTATAACCCGAACGGGTAGTATAACGCGATGCTAACAAAAAATAATAAGAATAAAATGTGCTTTGAGTACACACTGAAGAGATTTTGAAAACTCTGACAGTGAAACCAGCTACATCAGCTACCGCAGAAAGAAGTTTTTCAATGTTTAAACGTATTTAAAAAAAATTGTTCCACGATGAGGCAACGTAGACTAAATCACCTGTGTCTGCTAAATGCATACCCTGAGAGGCTCAACTAATTTGAAATTTCAAAACTAGTTAGTGGCTGTATAGTTAAAAAAATAGTAACGAATATAGGGCAAAGGTGTTTGAAAACCCACTTTAATTTTTAGTTTTTCATAATTTTTAGTTAGGCCGCATCAGATATATTTTTTCTTAATTTGTTTTGTATTTATTTATTTTAATGTTTGGACATGCCTAAAATAAATGAGAAAAATGCACAGTGGGGTTGTTAAATATTATGTTTTCCTGGTCTTTTTTTAATCCCAAAAATGCTATCCCCTATAACAGCACATGATTATATTTACCTCCCCCTCCTCCCCAAATAAAAACGTTTCTGCGCCACTGATTTAGTCTGTGTGAATTGAGACTAACGACTTATCCTAGTTTAGTTGTTGGATAGACACG